>NDFZ01004184.1:26117-56655 GCA_002192655.3 Mamestra configurata
TTTGTATGTACCGAATAAACTTAAAAATACTGGACCGATTTGAAAAATTCTTTCAATTTACATTATCAGCGTCAGCGAGTAACATAGACTATATTTTATCCCCGTACTCCCACGGGAACGGAAACTACGCGGGTGAAACCGCGTGACGTCCGCTAGTATAATGTTATAAATGCTAATGTTTGGATGCTTGTTACTCAATCACGTCAGAACGGTTTAACGGATTCTCGGATCTCGATGAAATTTAGCACAGAGGTTCATAATAGTTTGGAATAACACATAAGATATTATCTTGAAAGTATGCTCCCTTGGGATGATTTTCGACATTCACGCGGGCGGAGCCGCGTGCGGCAACTAGTAAACTATGTAATTCAGGGAGAAGCAGCAGAAAACAAACATAGGCCTTACTTCGGATCGAGTACTTTTCTAAAACTTTCAACAACAATTAAATATAGACACAGTAATATGCGTTTTTATGATGATGAAAATGAAATGACAACACAATGACGATGAAAATAAAGGACTAACGATCAATTTTTAAATTAAAAATTAAAATTGATCGTTAAACCTTTATTTTTTATAAAAATTAAAACATTCTTAAGAATTTTCAGCAAAAAGTTTATGCAGGAGTAGATACTACAAACCAATGTAAAGTAACGCCACTTTGAAATCCGAAATAATGTCACAAAATAGTCAGGAGTTTCAGTAATCATATAAATTAAATGAAAAAAGCGCTCGTTGCAATGGCGGGTCGAGTAGGCGGGAGATTCCGCCCCGTCGCAGCATGACTAATTTGCAGGAGCATTTAAACTACTTTACTGAGAATAGTTTAAGTATTTGTATAGTAACTGTTAATGTCCCACTTTTTATTTATAATCTATTAGCTAAATGGGGCATTTTGTGGTAGGGTAATTTTGTGAACGTTTTGCACACAAAATGTCTACGGTTTTTACATTTTGTAATGTTCTTTGTTTATGTTACTCTAGACTCATGTTTGTCTATATTCCATTCCATATATAAAAAAGCTGAAGAGTTTGTTTGAACGCCCTAATCTCTGAAACTTCCAGTCAGATTTGAAAAAATATTTTTGCATATAATAGCCATATTCATATCAAGGCTATATGGGAACGGGGAAAAATGGGAAATGCGCGTATGTATTTCATTTTCTATAATCCAGTCAGTAAGTACAGATTAGATAATTTCATTCATTATTAATATTCTCTTTCTATATTAGGTGGGCTCTAGTGTCAGTCAGACGTGAAGGGAAGAAGAAAAATCGTATTTTTTTTTTCAAGATAATTTTTTTATGTCCTCAAGATAAAACACACATTAGATTACAACCTCGGGTATTTCAACAGTTAGCAAAACTGAAGAATGCCATAACAATAAAAAAAAACCGTTATGTTAGAAGTTACGTACGATTATTGCAAGGGAGCGGTTCCACTTGAAGTCACAAACAGACATCGTATATTACGTTTTCAAGAACGCAGCACTACTTAGCAGTGTCAGTCTGCTAAAATATCGCCTTTCACAACATGTCGGAGGCTTATGGAGTAACAACTAATATTTAGAATAGCATAACATAAAATAGTGGCTAAATAATAAAGGGTCGAACTTTGAGGTTAAGCTACGCGTACCGAAGTCGGTTCGTAGATGGGTGACCATCCTTTACATACCAAGTTCCCCCCGTGCCTTGGGAAGCTTTGGTTCTGGATGTCATTTGAACATCTTTTACAGTCGTTAAAAAATATTGGATAGGTTTTCAGTCAAACCGGATTCAGCTAAATACCAGTATTTTCTAGGATCGGCAGTAGCACTGTGTAAAATACTGGTACTCAGCTGCACCCGTACAGACTGGAAATCGACCCCAACATATTTGGGAAAAGGCTAGGCAGGCAGGCATACCTATATTTCCCAAATGTTCACGTGGGAGTACCGGTATAAGTATGGGTAATAAGTAGGACATTTTGTCAGTTATATTTAAGACTCATGTAATAGGCCGTGAGCTTATTGCCATCAAACGGGCATAAATTCAGACTCCGGGCAACAACTGAGAATATCCCGATTGAAAACTCTCAGTAGATTTTGCCTGATCCGGGTATTGAACCATTGGGGACCATGTTACTTAGTTACTTAGTAACGTTTGCGACCAATAGACCAACGAGGCACTACAGTAGCAATAGATTGAGGCCCGCTAGGGCCTGAGCCTGTCAGGGTTGCGGAATTTGTTCGAAAGAGTCACCGCGGCCCTGGAACGCAAAGGGCTTTAGAAGGAACACGGATGGGTTTTAGTCAGTAAAAGTCTGACACGCCCTTCCGCTCAACCCAGAGCGGAAGAAGTCATTTGATGATTTCCCATCCTTAAAAAAAAAAAAAAAAGCAATAGATATTCCTAAAAAAAACAACCATGCATGCAATTCAGTTTTGATCTTCTAAATATTCATGTTCCAAAATTGTCATTTCCAAAACATAATTCCCAGCGCTCGAATGTTCTAGCTAGACTTAGTAATCCTTTAGTCCGGAATTCCCAAGTGTTCCAAACGTTACGCCCCAAAGAGGCGTCATTCTCGTCCGATAGCATAATATTCTCTTCTGACACAAGACCTAGACCCATCTGTCTGATGATATTGTACTGCTTTGCTTAGCCAGCCGTTTGACGCAGCTGTGATGAACATGCTTTTACCGGCTGCCTTTAGAAAATGTAGTGGAGATAATTAATCGATTTCTTGGAACCGCTTCCTTTTACTAAACATGAAAGGGACTGAGATGTATACTAAAACCATTTTCAGGTGCAATCGTGCAATAAACTGGCAAAGTATCTATCATTTCGATAAACAATGTTTTTTTTTGGACTGGGGTTTTCTTATTCTTAAATAACTAGTTTCATTCATGACATGTTACAGTATCGGCAGAAAATTGAATGTTCAAAAAATATTGTCGTCATTCTTTTATCAAAAACTTTCTGCTATCGAGCTCGACACATGTTATTATCTTGAAAATTGTCCATAAATAAAAGTCGTCCTTCGTTTGCATATTAATACGATGAAAGAAAATTGAGTCTGCTTGTTGTGGCTTCTGTTTTTTGCTACGGGCGATACAAGACGGGAGATTTTGTAACATTTTTCCAATATTCCCTAACAATTACTTGTAGACTATAAAGCCAAAAAAACATATTGCTGCATTCAAATAGTTAACTTGTCTATTCAATAATAAAGTACCGCGAAGTAATTAATTAGTTATAACAATCACACGTCGCCAGCTGTTATCAAGAGCAATTATAAGTTAATACGCCAATTGATTTAAGTGTGCATCACTATTAAGAACTTACTTACTTGTTGTTTACATCCGTGACTGATTTCCTCGCATAAACTTTGAGTGTAATACCTAAGGAAGTTATTCGGCTCGGCACGTTTGACACTGAAATATGATGGCAATTTTCAAGCTGCCGAATATACCTAGCGGGTTGGCGGGCGAAACTCAGTCAATCCTACTGTTTGTCGATCAACACGCCTCGTATCCGGTGAAATTGAAAATGTTATTTGATTCTGAGGTTAGAATTTATTGTAGTCAACTTCTGATGCCAATGACAGATTATATTTTTAACTGGGACTGATTTATTTTTGGGAGAACCGAAAATATCTTGAATTCAATAAAGCCAAAACCGAAACGGTATTTTTAGACATGACAAAATAGCTAGTTTGGCATTTCTAATATAGGTAATTATACACAAGTGTACAATGGGCGGTTTTATGGCACAATTGTCTTACTGACAACTTTTCGATGGACAATTTTTTTGTCTCGTTATCGATTTAATTTTGTGCATATAACGATATAACGATTAAAACAGTAATAAAATTAACATATAAATAGAAAACAAATGCAAAGCAGAAGGACATTCGTGCAGAATAATATCACAGCTGATTAGCTAACGAAACGGGGCAGTACAATTAATTATACAGTCCAATTCGCAATACATACGATAGCTGTGTACCAATTGCATAAAATAATACCGAAGTCAAATGGATAGATACTCATAAGCAGGCTGTATAGAACGAGTATTTTACTGTGTTCCAGAATCAATTCTGCAAAATGATAATTTTATTCATAGAGTTCCCGCTTGAATCGTATCGCTTACTTTGTCCGTGATTCGGTTCAGAAATATTTTATGAAACAAATGTTCGCATACGCGTTGCTAATGTGCTAGTTTCCCGGTCGAGTGTTCTCGAAAGGGTAATGAAGGCAATTATCAAGTTTTTGTCCGCGTAGGAGTTATGTAATTAATGACTGGTAGGGCGGCTGTCCTGACGAGATCAGGATAGTACTACATACCTACAAACACACACTATATGTTATAGAAAGTTTGGTTTAATTAATTCCATGCAAATATCAATAAAGCCTATTTTAGTAAAAGAACAGCTTTATTGTTCTACATTTTCCATATTCGTAGAGTATTAGGTTTCTACTAAATTTGGTTGAAAGAGCCTTATTTATTCCAAAAGAAAAAATATATATTATGCTTAATTCACGAAGCCATTTTGACAGAGCCTTTCTATTCATTATTACTCAGTCGATTTCGTTAATTAACTATCAAACTGAAGGCGAGACTTTAATATTTTTATTGTTCAACTGTTACTATTATCAAGTCAAATAGAAACCTTTTGAATTTCGAAGTACAAATCAACAATAACCTAATTCAATTTACGACAGAAACGTTTTCTTTGATGTTAGTATAAGAAATTAGTTTCACTTGAAAAGAAAACCATAACATTTATCATTTTCATAGTTAATTGAAGGATTTTTCGGGTCAACATTTGGAAGACGTTGATACATGGTATCCCATTTCATTGGACCTTGTAAACAAGAACAGCTATCAGTCAGGCTGACCTAATAGGGAATATAAACTAGGTACGTACATATATGGCATAAAACAGGCAACAGAAGTAAAGAATGTTTTCGAGGCACGCCCATGAGTAATGACAGGCATCGCTCTCCCTGTTCCTTATGAACTGCAGTAAATTCGTGTCGAACAAAATTTCACTCGTTCTTCTCAGGCTAATAGAAATTTAGGGAGACGTTCCAATATTACTTATAAGAAGTCCAATTTGTCTAGATACCGTATTATTAAAGTCATGGAATAATAATAGAATACAGATCACGTTTAAGTGCCTTGAGGGGTAGGCAGTGTCGTTTAATCGAAGCATAATATTGTCATTTAACTTAGGGGTGTATTGCAGTAATAAAGCCTAAACTTAACGTGGCTGCCAATCTACTGTCTTGCATTTCACAACGGATTAAGTCATTCTCATGATAAATTTTCGCTATTGGCTGGACTAGTAAATTACATTCAGGCTCTTACAAACACCCAATCTTAATACTATGTTTAAAAACGCAATTAAAATTTGATTGTTCATGGCGGAATTGAGTATTTCATGGTTTGTGTTATAACATTCTCAAAGGATATGGAAAATGACAAGACACAGGAAAAAAAATTAAAAAAAATGAAAAAAATATGGTTCAATTGTTTGAGCGTTTTAAAAACTAAGAGAAATAGGGACAGCACTCATTCGCGTGACGTCACTCGTAAGTCAAGTCATTGCAAATGACTGCTATACAGTGCGACAAGAATAGAAGATAAACTTAAAAAACGTGTAACTTTTCCAGTTGTCTACCGATTTTTTTACAAGTCGTACTGTTTTAGCAACGTTTTCAAATAAGTATTCATTAATGTAGAAATGTTGTAGTCGTGAAATACTCCAATATTTACTTACATAAATAAGTATTTCTTTCATATTGGAAAATTTCACACGTTCTAGTTCATTTCTAACGTTCTAACTCCAATCCCTTTAAAACATTACAAGTCAGACGAAACCTCACGGTGCAGGTCGCACGCTGACCAATGAACCGATTCCGACAAAAAAATGGCGGTAACAAGTGTCAAACGTCAAAAGTGCCAGTGGCATTGCTTTGTGCACTGTTCGCAAGAGCAACCTTTTTACTTTTATACTTGTCAAATAGACTCATACAGCTTGTAGCGGAAAATAATGGGTTGTTTTTTTACTACGGCGGTATGAGCAGGTTATTTCGGATGTAATTTTTTGCTTGATTGCATGGAACGCACCCGATCTAGTATTTTAGGATTTTCATGCAATGCAAAGTTTTCATGAATTATAAAAAAATGGTTTTTCAAGAAATGCATTTATAGATAGCAACATTTAAGTGAACATGATATTTTGTTGCAACTACTTTTGCAAATACCACCAATGAAAGCGGTCATTGTTAAACAGGGCTTAAACCTACGATAATTAACACTCAAAGGCACTATAATCATCCACATTAAGTGGCGTTAGTTCTTGCTGGGATCCACATGGAACAGGGAATAGGGTTGAAGAAGGTGAAAACCTTAAAATAATAAATTTGCAACACAGAAAAGGCTACCTATATTCAGTTTAATATGTGTCAAACGTTAACAAAACGAACTGTGACGTACGCGAAACTAGGTATGTAAACCAGAGATGGTGATATCACTATGAGCATGTCCAATTAACAATAATGCCACAAAATGCGGCAAAAGAGCCATACCCCTGCGATTCATATTCTACGAAATTGTGAATATAACTCAAACTGTAATCAACAAACTGTTTCATTTACATTTCCGTATGATCAAAATCACCGGTAATTTTCTATCAAATGTTTAGAACCAAACTCACTTACCCTCGCAAATAATTGTTCAATCAGTCCTAAAGGTAATGCGATGCGTCAGCCACTTAATTTGTTGTGCAATTTGATAATTATAGGTAACTGGAACGTGATTGAGTGCCAAGCTACTAATTTGACTAGGATATCTGACTATAGATACCATACGTCCTTATCGGCGTGGATTGCTCGACCACTGTGAAATGACAAGACACAAGCTCTATGGACTGAAGAGGCATTTGGGGCCTATTCAGTGTGTATTACCCTCTATCGGTTTCCACCGTGCTCACGAGTGCCTACAGTCGGATTGTTCTCCATTGTGTGCGCTGGTTAGATCTCAAATAAGTGTTATTATATTATCGCTCCATTGTCCTCAGAGTTAGATAAGACTTGTGGAATCGGGACTGCTTAAATTATGTATTTCATTCAAGTTTTATTCAGCTAGAAACACTTTCTAAGAATTCTATTTTAAGATAATCCTATAAATAAGCCTAAAAGGCTTTGTAAAAGCTTTCAAAAATCATGACGAACAAAAATGTGGCAGACTTATTCTCAATAATCTCAAACTCGTTTTTCATTTATATAGCTTTTAATCTCATATGTGAACTACATATCTCGTAGCAACGACGAAATTTAATAGTTACGTCCAGTCGGAGAGAAAGGGAAGCCGGTGGCCGCAGCCTCCCCAGAGGGCGAACATTTTGACCGTAATCAGGCTAATGGACAAACCCTGTGTCCGATCCGCACAAGAGGTTCTATTCAACTGACACTTTAACAACCTTATTTTGTTTATATACACTTACTTAGTACTTTAGTACGGTTGAATGATGCTCAACGTCATTAATAAACCAAGTTATTGGCTTAGAGTGGCCCGTTGCGCCGGACTTACTTGATCGTTCTAGACTTTGTCTTACTCAAGACATTGTCTAATAGCATTACAATCGAAGATAAATATTTGATTCTCTTTAATACAGTTTACTGAAAAGATCAATCAGTAAAGTTAATGATGGCAAAAGTATTTTAATTATAGTTTACTCAAAAGATTCCTACCCACTGTGTATATATAGCTCAAAGGTGTCCTTTCTGCGTATTACGGTTAAATACTTTTTAATGAATGCCCAATCCCTTTGACAAATAACAGTCCATATGTAGAAAGTTCGATAACCTTATTTTCTGTTGTACAACTTTAATCATGTGAAAATATATTTGTGCTGAAACCAAATGGAAAATGCTCAAAGGTATATTCGATAAGTGCTATGTTTCATAACCTCATTCGCGATTATATTCCCACGTTACCGCTACACATATAAATCAGCGTTCCATCTCTTTAGAACGAGAGGTATACTCGTAGTCATATCTGAATAAATTTTCTGTTGCCTTTGTGGATATACGATTTTGTTCAAAGTTCCACTTTCCAAAGTAGGTAGATCTACTCTATTTCATTTTTAAGAATTTTTATGGATCGCAGTTTTATTTAGACCGAGAGGCATTGATACGAAAAAAATTCATAGAACAAAAATAAACAAATAATTAGTGAAACGTTCTTGCTCCATTGACTTTCAAATAAAAGTTCGATATCAAAACGCGTAATAAACTGTCAATTTTCTTTATACTTTTTGTCCTTTAATAATAATTTCTGAGGTCAAATTGTGAAGTTGGAATCCCAAGACCAGTCTCTAAAATACATTACGAAAAGCGACGTTTTTTAATAAAGTATTTCAAAAGTTACAAAGTAGTTGGTTTGAAGTACCTAGCATACCTAAGCAAGGTTAGTTTTGGAGGTGTTAGGCAAATTGTGACCTACAAACAAGCAGGTGTGGTGCGCAGTCCGTCAGGTGGGTTTATCGCGTAGGTAATGTTTTTTATTTGCTTTACTTTGCCGGTCGCTTGTCACTTGCAAGCCGTTTTCATGAATGAGGATCTTTGGTCTGTACATAGGTTACAGTCGCGGCACATAACGGAAGTCCCACAGATACTTAGGCATTTCAAATGCGTTGATCTCTCATTATAAATGAAGTAAAATTTAAAATGTTTTACCTAAAAATCCTTGCTATTTCGTAACCGAATGGCTGTGTTTACTCGGAACGTTTGTTAATATTGCATGTAAGTAGAAGTTTACGAGGGACAGAAGTAGTTTTGTTTGATTGAGTTGATTTTCTAGTTACTCATTTTGTGCGTGTGCTATTTGTTTGTCAACACGGGATGAAATAAAGAACTTTTGAAAAAGCGTTGTTGTTTACTTAGAGTTTTAGGGATTTGTTAACTCACTTTTATTTACTTCCTCAAAGTTGGGCTCTTCTTCTGTCATTGACACATTCCGAGGTAAAATATGAGTCATTCAACAAAGTTGGTTGCAGGGCCGACTGAAGGGGACTTGGAATATTGTAAAAAACGGTTATCTCGATATACTAAAACAATTTGAATAATTATTGTGAAATCGCAATCATACATTCTAGTATTTTTGAAGCAACGTTCGCAATCGCGATATGTCAAAAATGTATAGAAAATTGAGTTTTTTGACATATTGCGTTTGAGATGCGAATGTGAACGTTGCTTAAATATTTATGGAATTAGCCCTCAGGATTGAAACGAGGCCAATGATAGAGCTAAATAGGTTGCAAAATAATGGTCAGAAAAAAAAAATAATTTGAATCAGTGGACACGAAAAGAAGCCGCTGGGAGATTTGCAAAGTGTTGTCGATATGACATTTTGATAGAGAACATATGCTGCGCCAACAACAAATACTTTTGAGTAAGGACAGGAGGTTAATAATGACGACAAGTTTTTTTTTCTTAACAATAGTAAAGAAAAATAACGCGTGCCTATCAATAGATAGGCACGCGTTTGACCACTATCTCACCTGATGGTAAGCGATGATGTGGTATAAGATGGAGCACGCTTGCCTAGAAGTAACCTATTCACTCTTGACTTAAGTACTCCCAGGTTGTAGCTATCAAGAAACACAGACTCTTGACTTAAAGACCTCCTGGTTATAGCTATCAAGAAACACAGACTCTGGTAGGGAATTACACTCCTTAGCTGTACGCATGTGCGTGTGTTCCAAAACGTTTTGTGCGTGTAGGTTTCTTAGGAAGCACATAAAACGATCGTACTGCTCAAGCGAATATTTATAGTGATGTTGTTTCACTACATGACTCAAAAGGAGACTACAATCTTAACGAGACCACACGATAGTAGACAGCCAAGTATCATACATACCTAATGTACTAGTTAGCTCCTCGAAGTCAAGAGGAACATTCACGGAATTTGAGTTCATCCTATCCAAGTTAGTCCAACGGAATCTAATATGAATACATGATTCTCTGATCGAGATTTTGGAAGCGATTGGCCGAATCTATTGTGATGTTATACAACTGACCTTTAATTTTGACTGGAAAAGCGTTTTGCAAGTTTGGTAATGCGCTTGCCATTTAACCGTTTTAGATACCTACATTTAGTATGTTGGTATAAAAGTGGAACATTCTAAAAGTAATAATACCTCCCTGTTTCAAGCCTGATTCATTATTATGTCTAAACTAATTTGGCACGTCTACATTCAATATCCAGTTTAGATTACTTGAAACAAAAACTATGTTTGACTTTGTAAATCCATTTTAAGTCTTCCCAACAGTTAGCAGTTACTTAACAAACCTGGCAAGTATTCGCATTTGTACTTAACTTCAACGTTGACTTTCATACGGCATCAACATATCGTATAACTCCCCACTTAATATCAATTAAGTAACCATAATAATATTCATCTAGAAAGTCACCTTATCTTAACCCGTGAAAGACGACGTCACTTTGTTTATAGTCAACCGTTTGTTGCCTACACTAATGTCACCTCTAAATAATATCTGAGCTGTGCAGGTGGGCTGGTGGCAGTGCCGGCCGCCGCTACAAACGAGGTGGTTGACGAGATAAGAGCGCTCACGTAAGTGCCACCATTGTTGTCTCGAACAATAACCCCACGTTGCCAGTATTATCTGTAACGCTCCGGTCGGAACGACCTAATGGATGCCCTCCGAATACTACCCCTGCGTAATTATTTTAATTTTCGTTAAGTACATGTTTAAGTACTTTTTGATCCTTTTATCCTTGAAATTTAAGTAAATATCCGAATTAGGGAGTTGTTAGGAGTTTGGGTGCTGTTTTGTTGGAACGTGTTTTCTGACTTTCTGAATAAAGGGGAATTATATTATCTCGTTTTAGTCTTACAGCTGTTTTTAACTTAACGTACAAATGAAAACTAAAGGAAAGCACATGATTCAAGTATTAATAACTATTATAGCTATGTTTACTTCCAGAAAATGAGCTATGGAACAGAACAATGGCATAGGGTAAGCTAATACCTTCTTAGGCAGATACCACACTACTTGAAAGAGCGAACAGACTTGCAATCATTTATTTTGGTTGCAAAAGGGAATGAACATAACAGACAAAATTTGAGGGTACGTTCTACATACGAGATGTTATAATAAGTTATGTGTGAAAGACAATAAAAAGGATTGCTGGAAAATATTTATTGCATATTTATAAGTTTAGATTTAACAGAAACAAAAGACAACCGAAAACATTGAAATCTTTTGTTTCAAATAGCTCGAAAATACAAATTTCGTTTCATCAATTTGTTTTCATTCATTTATTTAGATCATATTTTACGTGTCGTAAATTAATATTCGTTTAACGTATTATATTACCGTATTCATTAAACGAACCTACATGTAAAATTTCCAATAAGAGTACATATATTTAAATATTTTCAATATATGTATTATTATTGGAAATTTAACATGTAGGTTCGTTACAAGAACAAAGTACCCGTTGTTTAAACGCCAAATTAATCGTGATTAGCTGCAAAAAGTCGTAAGTCACGGCTACACAAAGAGTACGCCGCTTATATTTTACGATAGTCGCTTACGCTCTTTACTGTGGTTTTAGCCTTAGGGCATTATTGCAATCTGTAAACGGAAAGCGCACACGTACACATATCCACACATGTACGTATATAATACCGATCTCACGATGCGTATGAAAAAAGTTTATTGAACCCATTGAAGTTATGAAAGAATTACTACGGCGTAGCACAAGTCGTAGCTAGGTGCTACGGCGTAGCAAACATTTTTATTGTTGTAAAATTTTATTTAAATTCGGATCTATTTTATAAATTTGATGAATAACACACTGTTTTGAAACATACGTAATAACACATTATTTAAAATACAATGTCAACAAGAATGAACACAATATGTACCTGAAAAGGGGTATTTGTACTCATCCTTATGAACAACTTTTAATATGGGACCAAGTGATGAGCAAGAATATGCAACTTACAATCAGTATAATACGTTGCATATTTCCACGAATTTTACCCAAAATGGGAGCATATGTTTCGCAAAGAGAATTTTCCTACGCCATCATAAATAACAGCGGTTAATAATTGAACGAATTGGTCAACAACACTTTAATAAATTAATTATGGTCGTTCAGCATTGTTATGGCATGTTTCGTCGTGTCCTTGCGGCTATTGCCCTTTCAACTTAATCCAATTTGATAAGCGTTACTTTTATGAAAACAGGACCGGACGGGAAAAAAGGGTATGGCAACATGTCCAAACATTGAGTAGATTAATCACTTTAATTAATATAAGTGAATTGTTAAAGTACTCGCTATATAAGTAATTTACTGAAATATAAGCTTAACTTATTGATTTATGAAAGTCGGTTAAGTAGAATGGGTGGGAAGACTTTTTTGTTAAATTATACTTCAAAACTTTTTATTGTTTTAGTACATATAGTGATTGGGCTTTTTAACCGATTTCTTCCAGTTTTTGATTCGATTTATGTGATTATTTTTTCGTTCGATAGGGTATACTTGCCATTTGGTTTCGTAATTTTTTTTTTCAGATTGACTCAGCAGTTTTTATTTTATGATAAATTTGCTTAGTTGTTGCTTACTTGGATGATGTAATTACGTCGTCCAAGTAAACAAAATGACATCCTGTGTCTTTAAAAAAAAAAAAACATTTGAGATAAGTTTGCTCTTGTCTCTAGTCTAAGTCATAGATGACAGAGACAAAGTCGACGATGGAGCGAGCTTACCCAGAAGAAGCCTGTTCACTCTAATTTTGAAGAGATTAGAGTTGTATGCGTTCGGAAACACAGACGCAGGCAGAGAGTTCCGCAACAAGGTAGGGATGGTAACTTGCAGTGCGTCTAGATGTCCGATGATAGAAGATCGTCAAACAGGCAACCTTGCGGCAATGAGCCAAGCTGTGAAGATTGGCATCCACTAGTTTTACGTCACCAATGAGCCTCTTAGCTTTGCGTTCCACCGCGTCAAGCGCGGCAAGTTGGTATTTAGCTGAGCCATCCCAAAGATGGCAATACTCCATGCAGGATAGGACTTGTGCTTTGTTTAGGAGTAAAAGCTGTCCAGGCGTAAAGTATCGCTTCACTCTATTTAGGATGCCCAGCTTTTTGGCCGCAGTTTGGGCTTTGTGTTCAATGGTGGCGCCAAAGTTAAGACTGGGTTTAAACTCCATGCCTAGAAGCTCGAGCCGAACGGTTATAGGGACAGATGTACCCCGAAAAGTAGGAGTTAAGTCGAAATGACTCCTGACAAAAAGACACGCTTGTGTTTTGGTGGTGTTAAAAGAAACCAGATTGTCATCACCCCACTGAGAGACAAGGCTTAAGGTCAAATTTGTCCGCTCTACCTTGGCCTTTCTCAAGGAACGAACCTCTTCCCCGCTAGTTTTTGCGCTGGACAAGTATCTCTCTGAAACCGAACTGTCATCTGCGTACCCAACAATACCAGGCTGAAGCAGGTCATTGATGTATAGCAGGAAAAGAGTTGCAGAGAGAACAGACCCCTGAGGAACTCCGGAATCAATAGCCATGAGGTCAGAGGAGCAGCCCTCAACGACTACTCGGATCGACCGTTCATTAAGGAAGTCTGATATCCAGCTACAAAAATCAGCTGGGATTAGTGATAAGTATCACAACTAAAAACTTTTTTCAAAAACAAAACTTAAAACACCGACTTCCGAAATTTAAGTTATTTTATTTGGAACTCGGTTGTATTTTTTTGTAAAAAAAGTTTTCAATAATTCAACTACTTAAAAACTATTTCGACGCCATTTTTAGGTTATTAGAGTTCCGTAGCCAAATGGCAAAAAATGGAACCCTTATGGATACGTCATGTCTGTCTGTCTGTCTGTCTGTCCGTATGTCACAGCCACTTTTTCCGAAACTATAAGAAACTTGGTAAGTAGATGTATTCTGTGAACCGCATTAAGTTTTTCACACAAAAATAGAAAAAAAACAATAAATTTTGGGGGTTCCCTATACTTAGAAGTGAGACTCAATTTTTTTTTCATCAAACTCATACGTGTGTGGTATCCATGGNGGGTTTCCATGGATAAGTCTTTATAAATGATATTGAGGCTTCTAATATCTTTTTTTTTTTAACTGAATAGGTTGTGCGAGAGACACTTCCAAAGTGGTAAAATGTGTCCTCCCCCTGTAACTTCTAAAATAAGAGAATGATAAAACTAAATAAAAAATATGATGCCTACATTACCATGCAAACTTCCACCGAAAATTGGTTTGAACGGGATCTAGTAAGTAGTTTTTTTTAATACGTTATAAATCGTAAACCGCAATTTACCACTCATTCAATCAACTCAAATATAAAAATAATAAAAAAAAAACATTTAATTTTATAAACATAAACCTTATGCATAAACTGTGAACCATTATTTACTAATAATAAATCTGTAATAGGTGCCTAAGTCAATAACAATTATAATTCAACTTTTATATTATGTTACTTGCTGCTACGGAACCCACTTGGCCGCTTTTTTTTAGTTTAAATTCGTAAAGAATATTTTTTTTAATAAGTGTACTTATTAAAAGGTTTCAAAACTAAATCCAAAATCAATTACCGAAATCTTAAAAACTCGCAAAGAAAACTGGATATAAAAAGTAGTTTTACGTCACGAGTTTTTAACTCATAATATCTCGATTGCCCGTCAGACGTCCTAGTCGTAAACCTATTGAAACAAAAAAGGTTGAGTACTCCTAAAAAGAAATATTCCCAAGAAATAAGTTATCCTAATTTTTTTTTTAATTAAAAAGCAAGTTTTTAACTTCTAGCCATTTCGTTTGATACCCATATCCCCTTAGGAAAGAAAAAAAAAGGTATTAGTAATGGTTTGCAAATTTTGACGGACAACTCACATACATACTTAAATGGTGCGAATTAGTTAAATAAAAGCTTGTAAAAACAAGAATAGGCCCTGTTAAATCCATATAATATTAAACTATTCTGTGTGTGTCCACGAAAGTCTCACAAAAATAAACAAATTTTTCACTACAGATCTGTCCAGTGAAATTTATACTGTGTAGTTACATAAATCATGCGCCTCGGGCACTCGCTAGCTAACTTTTACTCGCAGATAGGTACATATCATATCACTTTAATAGCCTACTTTTATACTTTCAGGGAGGCAACAATTTTTTTGATATGTTGGAAATGCAGATTTCGCTCCTCTATTAATAGTTATTTGCTGGACTGTAGCTCACACTTCGGGTTGTCTGGGATGCCCTATCCTTCGTTGATCTCATTGAGGCTATACGTGATAAACTTTGTGTTTTTTTCAAATGATGTTCGTTCGCTATAAGGCCTAACTGACTATGCTCTGGGAGGGATAACAAAATGTATACTTTCCTAATATATACTACTAGCACTTCGCTCGCGACTTCTTTTGCGCTGATTTTGCAGCAACAATTTCCCCCTTTCCATCCCCTTATAGGTGAAATTCACAAAAATCCCTTCTTAGTGCTCACCTACATCATAAAAGGAAATTTTGAGCAAAATGTCATGTATTTGGCCCAGTAGTTTCGTGCGGTAATATGTATTCTTCTTTCTATCTATATATATGTCACCGGAAAATAGTAAACTCCGTAAATTTATAAAATAACTTTCTCTCAAGTTATTTTATAAATTTACGGAGTTTGCTATTTTGTAAACTCTCGATAAATTGTCAACTGAACATTTGGAATACCTTTTTACGCATCAAAATTTGATAGTCTATAATCTCTCGAAGTCATTCCGAGAAATTGTGGACTGACATAAACTGGCGACCAATCAGCTGTCGGGTCTACAATTTATCTGTTTTGGTGTGATAGTTAAATTGGAAACAAAGCTCTCATTGGTCTTTTCAAAGAAAATAAAGACCAAAGAGGGCCCAAGTTTATCGAGAGTTTACAATCTTTCAAGTTATTTTATAAATTTACGGAGTGAGCTATTTTCCGGTGACATATATATAGATAGAAAGAAGAATACATTTTACCTTGAGCGTTCTATGGAGCAATGTCGGGGCATAAGAATTATAGCTTTAGACTGACAGATAGACAGAAAAAGTCACAACATCAAAATCAATCTGCCGCCTTTTTCCAACTACGTTCGGATACGACTCCGGTCTAACCGGATGCAACTGACTGCCATATTTTGAAATGAAGCAACATTTATGGATTCCCATTATGGAAGTAATTCAACTTTTTGTTAATCATAATCTCTCCTTGTCACTAAATAAACAGTGCGTGCAATCGTGCGATTCTGTAAAAATCTTACCCTGTGAACAAAGCTGAAGTGAACATGAAGTCAATCCATATAAACAAGACAAACTTACACGTTACTTCAAGCCCACTCGACCTAAGTTTTCACTATGACATCTTTGCAGAATAAACCGACAGATCCATTGAACTTTCCCTGTCTGCCCAACAGTTCTTAAATAGCTCCACTCCGCCGTATGTAAATTGACCAATCATTTTTGATGTCGGTGATGTCAATCGATGCTGGAAGTATAACGCTATCAAACCAATACTGCGGACGAATGGTTGAGCCGATATCGCGTCATACGGTCCGTATTGACTGACTCCGAAATGCGAAAGCAGTTATGAATGGCGAGTGTGTTAATTGTTTGTTATCAGTTACATACACGCATGTTAAATTGAAGCAGTAGGGTTAATTTTCTCGCGAAATAGGTCGGGTCGAAATCATTATTGACTGTCATTCAGATTATTGCCGCTAATATACAAGCTTTTCTCATGACTTTGCGCCCGTCGCCTATCCCACAGGAATCGTGCATAAGACCGGTCAAGTTAGACATGCAAGGTTACAAAAATTCGCATAGAGCTGAAAAATTTTACGAATGTTCGGAACACCATCATAAATAAAGTTTTATCATAAACATAGGTCCGACTAATTGAATTTTTTGTTTTGCAAATGATTGATCTGGACTGTTTACATTTCATTTTCAATTTGGGGGGGGGGAACAAGAAAACTTAAAGAAAGGTTTTAAAACTGTACCGTGTGACATTTAAAATGATAGGCGTATTGTGAGGGTTACGAATATATTTTTATCATAATTTTAAAATAAAGAAGTTTTGAAGTTATTCAAGAATTAAGATGAAAAATTACCATTCCCCCACTTACATATCTCCGAAACTACTGATTCAAAAATAATTTGGAAAAAACCTATAAGAAGTCTATGGTTTGAAAGTCACATGTTACAAAAATGAGATTCGTTCGGAACCCTTATGTATCACAACTAAGCAAACACACAATTTTACCTCTCTATTATATTATAGAGAGGTAAAATAACTTTGTCTTTCGACTTTGATATGTAAACTTACAAACAACAAAAACACACATATCAAAGTCAAAGTCAAAATATCTCATCATTTGGACGCTTTATAAATTAAAAGTATAGAATTTCTTATTCCTGAGCTCAAGGAATTCCTTCAAAAACTTCTTATTAAAGTCAGTTTTCCTGCAAAATAAATTTATTTTTGCTTTCTGGGCACAGCAAAATAGACCTTATACATTTTTTTTTCTCCTACGTCATTATTTATATCCAAATGGCCAGTAAAAAGCCGAAGCCTTTCCGAGAAAACCTCAGTAATTAAACGTGTTCCAATAAATATGTATCGAAGCGAGAAATAGTGAAATTCGCGCATTGACACATATGAGGCCGTGGAGGTCGGCGGACGGAAAGGACTGCCTTTTGCCCACGCCATGAAGATATTAAAGAGAAAACACCTTTACAAAAAAAGTTTATGATGAATAAAAATAAAAAAGTATTTACCATTACATAGTTTTTGCAGCTTAGCATGGCAATAACAGCGATCATTGACCTATATTTGACACAAGCAATTGAAATAACACAAATAGATAAATAAATGCCGCCTTTAGTTGACTACTATCGTGATTCTCCATATCAAGCTCTAGTTGTGCTCCATTGCGTGTTAAAAATGTATCCTTTAAACGTAATTTTTTACCAAACCCCGTTTATGGCACACCTGGAAGAGCTAGCTCTACATAAGTTAAAGTCTGANTGCCGCCTTTAGTTGACTACTATCGTGATTCTCCACATCAAGCTCTAGTTGTGCTCCATTGCGTGTTAAAAATGTATCCTTTAAACGTTATTTTTTACCAAACCCCGTTTATGGCACACCTGGAAGAGCTAGCTCTACATAAGTTAAAGTCTGAAAGCGATAGTGTGGTGATAAATATATGGGATTTTCAAGTCAAATCAAATCAAAAGTAATTTATTCAAACTAGGCTGACAATCAGGACTTTTCTAACGTCAACATTAAAATGAAGACAGTCTCGCAAATCGCCAAGCCCGTCACCACTTCCTAGCGTTTTAGCTGGGAAGAAGTGGTGCAACAAACTCCCAACACATCTATGTGTTAAGTTTGAAGAACTTGAATTTATACAATGGCATAATTAAACATTTTATGACAGAACTCACGAAATTAATGCCTTGAATTATAATAGATGATCGACAATCGCTGTCGCTGCTAGGTAGTCAGTTTGTGTGGAGCCTCAGGTTGTGTTCGAAATATGAAATTTTTATAGTTCAGCAGACTATTAAGATTGCATATTTCGAAAACCACTCAATATCAGTAGTCAGGTGTGCGCTAAAATTGTAAAGTTGCAAAGTGGTCTATTTGACAATAATTTCCTACAGTAGCTCGAATCCTATACAGCAAGAGCACCTTTATTGGTAGCAGGCAAGTAACCATTCTTGATTTATAGTAGGCGCCAGATAATCGTGGAATAACGGTCATTGACCCACCTACAATTATTGACATTTTTAATTTGAAAAACGGAATTAATGACACAAAGCTGTCCCGAATCATCATCTCTCGTGATCCTTAACATTGTCTAATAATGAAAAACGATTCATATTTAATTGTTCAGGTACCTATGAACAGTTATTAGGAAAAGGTCAATATACTTTATTCCACATTTATCTGGCGCCTACTATAGTCGAAAGAACCTATATTATATTTTACTAACTTTTTCCCGCGGCTACGCACTCGTGTCTAACCCACAAAAAATCACGTATTTCTGCGGGATAAAAATATGAAGTATGAAAGTCTTCTGTATCAAACAAAAAAAAACTTATATTTGTTAAGATGGAGGAGTATTTTGTTTATACTTTATCTGTTGATGGGGTACGTATTTATTAGAAAAGGGTTTAACGTCTGGGCAACCGAGATACGATACTTAGGATGGAACCGCTAAATTTTAGGACGTGCAAACGATTTACACGCATCAATATAGATTCGTGACACACAGACGTACGTGTAAACCAAGCAAGTATCATCATTTTACGAAAATGTTATGTAACTGTAATTTTGCACAGCCTTTCGTGGGTATATAGGGAAGTAAACACATCGTCTATAATCATTTGGGTGCAAACATTTATTTACTACACTCCATTTTGTAATTTTTGACTACTACTATTTCTGAGGATTCAAACGATATTATTTTTATTTGAACGTTTTGACTGCCGTTATCTACTAAAATAAACACACAATCCGTAATCCGCCACCCAGAGGAAGATTGAAGAGGCCAGTATTGCAGAAAAATCCCTCGTTTCCTAGAGTACTGTTAAAACAATTTCTTCCTATACTTTCAAGACAATTCACACGCTAAAAGGACAACATGCGCGTCAAACAGCCCGGCCATGTATCTTCGTCATTATGTTCATTCGACTAAAAGCACTCGATCTCCTAATGCGATAGGTACTCGTATTTGTTCACATTTCTTACACTTAATTTAGTTTAAGTAGAGCGATCCTTTTAGTTATATCAGCGTGAAAGATTAAACTTTTTAGTAAACTGAAATATTTGTGCAAATAAACTTCGTGTTTGTTTAATTAGCTGATTTGATTCGATGGTAACGAAAATAGGTGGAATATATACGTGCATTGGTCTACCTTTCGGCTGCATAGTCAAAATATTCGGCGCGCAATGGACCCTGCCCACTGCCACTTGAGTTTAGCGATGACCTGGTGAGAGCCGCGGGAATCCGTTGGATGGGAGACAAGATGACCGATCGATAGGGCGACACATTTTTGTCCCACATTTTCTTCAGCAATGGAGTCTTCCAGCTGAAAGGATGGTTTTATAAATACTGACAAATAAAAATTCTATTGAATGTCTGTGTTGAAAAATAACAGATTTTAGACAAAACAACATTCGATCAGCGGCAGCTATTGTGAAAAATGTATGGCATTAACATGTGCTAGTAAAACGTCACGTCGTCGTCTATCCCTTTTATTTAGAATGCTCAACAACCGTTATAGCCAAAATTCATAAAAATCAGTTTGTCTCGAGTTTCTGGTATATTTTTTGTAAAACTTGTATCTTTCCCNAATAACTATAGGGCTATAACGGTTGTTGAGCATTCTAAATATAGAATGCTCAACAACCGTTATAGCCGAAATTCATAAAAATCAGTTTGTCTCGAGTTTCTGGTATATTTTTTGTAAAACTTGTATCTTTCCCAAACTCTTTACTTCAAATCAGATAATTGCTGCATGCATGCACCAAACAAAACGAATCAATTACTAAGATTGTTATCGCTCAAACGCAAAGCAACTAGCAATAGTTATGAGACCCATCCATAGTTTATAGTCGAAGGTTTATATGAATAAGTAATATTCTGTTAATTCTCGTCTACATGTGGGTAGTCTGACAACGCGTGTATTGTAGTCATTACGTGGCAATTTTCAATATACAGGGTGTTCCATGCCATCCATTCATGCAACACAATGTGTTTTATTTCATTCCTTCTAGTGATGACGGCCATTGTTCTTCGTTAAGGCATAGTGCACAGTTTAGATGTTTAGCTAAATTAATTTTAATACATAAAAAATAAACTACTGAAAACATTAAAAGTGTCATCATAAAACATTTTGATTAATGTTTTATTTACGAAAAAAACTAAACAAAAAAACGTTTTTCTATTTAGGTTTATTATGTCACCGTTATAAATTAATACAATAATATAACCAGCGTGGGTACATAAACAATATCTACCTACCTAGTAGGAAATTAGAAACGCAAATTGTGTGTACAAAGCCCCTAGTTTTGTGTGATTTACGATGTTTACTCAAGCGACGGCGTGTTTAATAACCCACTGAAAGGTATGTACGTATGTAAATGTAAGGAAAGTACCCAATTTACATAGGCAGGTAGGTACATGTTATGTTTTACTTTCGACTCGGCACTCCGCAATATCGATGCTGAATTAACACCGCATCTCTCATATAACCCTTCTATTTCAACCTCTTTTTTCCCGGGTGTGCCAATTCTTGGGTATTTTTACCCTTTTATTGAATAAATATTTGTTTTCAGGCAGTCGAAACGCCTCTTGTATTTGGGACATTATAAAAAAGCGAGTTCATAAAACGAACGCACGTGTACGTTTTATATATTATGAGTAATAAGAGCTTAATACAAAATGTTTTAGTAGGTACTAAATCATTTTCTATCAAGCCAGTTTCAGTATGCGTAGGTAACAAATCTAAAACAAAAATTTTAGGAAAAAAAGATCAAAACAAACATGATGTTATCGCCCATAAAAAATGACCAAAGTGATATTTGCAGTGACCTCGGAACTTTGACTCTTGTAAGTTCATAGTAAAATATAATATGCTGAAAAAACTATCCGAAATCTGATGTGGGCCCCATCCATCATGTGAGGCGACAGGGACGGAGGCTTGTCGACCCTAATCGAACCCCATACACATAATATAACCGAGTATACCCTTGTATCTCGCCATATTTAGATACTTTCATTTGTAGGCCTACGATACAACCCCGGCCATACATAATACATGAACGTTGCGCGGTAACAGACGTAAAAAATTACCAGTTGGTTTATTACCAAACCAATGTGACTAATCAGTAATTAAGTGTAATTATAACTTCTCATAATTATAAAATCATGAAATTCTAACTCGAATGAACTTACGTGAAATAGAATTAATTAATACACTTACATCGGAGTGCAAAATCATAAAAAGTGATTCTAACCTGTCCCAAATTAATCGTCAGTAAATAACTATACAGCCATGTTATTAACGGACAATAAAAACAGATTTATGGCGACCTCGGCTGTTAATCACGAATAATTATGTCAGGTAATGAATTTTTAAAATAAAATGGTGATTAAATCATTGTTTAAACGGTGATGAATATTAATTCAGCAGGGTATTACAATACTAATATCACTGAAAGCGTTATAGCTATTAACATCATCCCCGAACTAATTTCAACTGCCTATTCATTTGAGGAACTGTATAAGTTTCACTACCCTCCAACTGAAATCCCTATTGCGCGGTTTGAAACTCCTGTTAAAACACTGTATTATGGACGTTCTGAACAAACACGATATGAACTTATCTCTGATGAAACAAATCTGCTTTTGTATGCAGCAGCAATTTATCTGTGGGTTTGCCGTATGTTTTATCAATCTTCCGATTGCCTTGCCCGCTAGGCGACTTGAGAACCCCGCCCGGGTACACGCGATTCCTCCACAAATAAAACAGGTAAATACAGTGTATTGGAATTAAAGTCCATTACAATGCTTTCCGAGTGAGTGATTCATCTTTTAGATAAAAATAGTGTTTGTTTTTCTTGCACTTTCCTAGCCTGGAAAAGCAAGAAAGGTAAGTAAAGTAAGCTAAGTGAGTACTTTTGTGTAATTTTAAGCGTTGATAGCAATGTAGCTGCAGCGTGAAGTCTTTTATGGTCCCTTATTTTCTGGGACGCCCATAAAAGACGATTTTCCGGCTGGCCAGTGTTACTCTACAGCTTTCAATGTTTTCTGTTATAAAAATAATACTAAAATAAAACCTTTATTCTAATCAGAAGCGTGAATATTGGCATTGTTATCGTTAATTGCCAGGCTCACCGTACCCGCATAATTAGATTTAATACCGTTATCTGCTTTAGGTATAAAAACCGGAGCTGCTAGCTTGCTATGTAGGATAACTAACTTTATAGTAAATGTTTACAATAACTCATAGTGCACCAAAACAAAGTAAGCCTTGTAGTTTATTCACGTTTCACTTGCCACTGGCGGCAATGACTTCTGGCTAGGTACCTATGCACCTCGTTTGCCACCATTTGGCATTCTTCCCACGCCAAAAAGGGACGACATATTTTTAAAAATTACAAATTATGCTGTGCCCATGCATGTTATTATGTAGCAGTGAAACAGAAATGTATGTCATGCTTATCTTTTTGAGGTAAGTAGAGAATTGCAGATACTGTTGCTGAAGTTTAGTTTAAATGTACGTACTTGGAGTTTGTACGGGTCTATATTAATATGCCAAAGTAGGTACTTTTGTAACACAGATGAGGTTTTTTTTTTTCGTGATGTGGTATTTACTACATTCAAAACCGACATACAAAGTCATTTCCTCCACTCGACTCCCCCAAATTGTCAGTATTTGTCAGTCAAAAGTTTTTTTTTTTATGAAGTTTCCTTCAAAGGGACATTCATTCATTCTTTACATGGTACGTCAAGTCTGGGCACGCCACAATTGCGGTGGTAAAGCCCCTCTTTGAGAAGTGGCTGGAGAGGCGCAACGGCGTCCTCACATTCCGCTTGACGCAGGTACTTACCGGGCACGACTGTTCCGGGAGGTACCTGTTTCGGATTAAGCGGGAGGACACGCCCGGGTGTCAGCACTGTGAGGATCGCCCGGAGGACACGGTGGAGCATACGGTGGAGGTCTGCCCTGCTTGGGCTGAGCACCGCCGTGTCCTCGTCGAGGCGATCGGCGGCGGCAACCTCTCGCGTCCGGCCCTGGTTGAATCCATGGTCCGGAGCGAGGAGGCTTGGGAAGCGGTCACCTCCTTCTGCGAAGCAGTAATGCTAGCGAAGGAGGAGGCGGGCCGCGCGAGGGAAAGGCAAGGCCTTCGCCCCAACCGCCGCAACAGGAGAAGACGCCCCGGGCGTCGGGAGTCGCAGGGCGATCCCCGGCCACCGTAGGCGCGGGCCTGCGGACGGCGAGCGTTGGGTGGCTCGCTGTCCGATCACCACCAGGCCCGGGTCGATGGCGCGTTGTGTTTCACGCGCGCCTCAAAGAGATGTCAGCATAGAAGACGGGGCCCGCTAGGGCCAGAGCCTGCCAGGGTTGCGGAATTTGTTCGAAAGAGTCACCGCGGCCCTGGAACGCAAAGGGCTTTAGAAGGAACACGGATGGGTTTTAGTCAGTAAGAGTCTGACACGCCCTTCCGCTCCACCCAGAGCGGAAGAAGTCGTTTGATGATTTCCCATCATTAAAAAAACAAAATAAAAAAAATAAATAAAAAAAATCGTCAAGTCACATTTTCAGCAAGTAAAATACTCACCACTCCCATTCTAAACACATTGTATCGTATGTTAGGTTAGTTTGATGAAGCTGTCAATACTCCGCCAATTGTCCTTTGATAAACGGTGAAGTGTAATTAACAGCGTTTTAAACATTAATACAAAAATACGCAAAATCACATCTGTAACGTTACTTTAATTCACAATACTTCCCAAAACCTTACAATAAACGACAATAAACTTTAGCAACCGTCAGTGAGGGAACAATTTATTGTGAAACTTTGAACAATGTTGGAAAAAGGAATAAGTGCTATTTAAATACAACGAGTATTCGGCCACAAAGGCCTCAGTTGTTATTCTTGGCAGGACTGTGCTCCTGGGCTGGACATTAAACATCGCCTGAATGGACGACCACGCCCCCTGGCACCACTACAATCGTAAATAAACGTTATACTTCAAATCCTTGTTGAAGTATGTATGTGTATGTTAGTTTTTAATGCTGATTGAAGGAATAATATAGCATTGATCATGACTTTTTGGTATAAGAACTTAACCTTGCGCTGTACCTGAAAGATTGAAAGTCAACGATGCTGAACTATTTTGGGAACTTTTTAGTTTCTTAAAAAATACCTAGACAGCAAAATATACAGAAAATACGAAGTTATTTTGCCAAAATATCTACTTGAGTAAAGTAATTTTAAAATTGCAACAGTATTGTGTGGCTTATAAAAGAATTTCAAACTACTTAGTATTCACTTCATCGGATTAGATTTTATCCAAAGTTTTTACTTTACATAAGTAGTTGTCATGAAATATTGGCTCCTATTAAGACTAGTTTAGTAACATCTCTATTTTTAACGGCGTAATAAGTTATGAATATTCTTTTAATATTTTTGTGGAGAAATAGTACTTAATAATACTTATTTTATATTTAAGTTGAGGTAGATATAACTTAAAATGCTTCAAGTTTTAAATAATGGATCTTCTACACTAAAGATCTGACTAGAATTGTAATGTCAAATCTTAAGAAAGAAAGATAATAAATAAAAAGCACGAGTAGTTGAGGATTTTTTATGTTGTGTGGTGAATTATAATGTAGGTACGTAAAAAGAGAAGTTTTTACTGTGACCATCTTTGTAAATCCTTCAAGTTATTGCGTTTTAGTATGGCAATTACAATAGTGATGTATTATTGCTTTTACTAAAAAAAATTGTATCACGATAGACGTCAATTTAGGAAATTAACGACGTTTTTCAAATTAACAATGCATAAACATGATTATGGCGGGTCATTGACCGCTATTGCCATATTAAAACACAAACAGCATATAGCCATTATCTATATACTAGGTATCTAGTTTCAAAAACTGTGTGACAAAAGGTTCATNTTTGTGTTTTAATATGGCTGCTGTTTGCAGCATATAGCCATTATCTATATACTAGGTATCTAGTTTCAAAAACTGTGTGACAAAAGGTTCATCAACCCAGAACTTACAAACGTAAGTAGGTACATAGTTGCTTAACAAACAGGCCCAAAACTGCCCCATTCTAACTTCACCTATTATAATTCTATAACAATAGCGATCTCCAATCCAAATGGCGGTCAATACCTTTAATAAATATTAAAGCTCTGGGACTGGAACCTTTCTGTTCAAACAATGGAACAGTAATATCTAGAGTATTTAAAAGTACTTGTAAGCTCACCGCAGACTTTGACGTCACAATGGGTTGAAGCACTTAAGTAGCGAACATTGAAACCTAATATTTGGATCGTCAGCTATTTGTTTAATTATTTTATACCATCAACAAAGGCGTTTTTGTTTTGTTATTTATCAATTTCAAGAATTCCTTTGTAAAAATAATTTAGTTTGTTTTTTGTTTGTATTCCTAATGTTAATACTGTTAATTCAATGAAATGGTGATGAGACGCGTTATTTCAGAAATAGATTGCAAATTGATAGTTCTCCAATTTCACGATTGAAGTATTGGATATGATTAATCGGTCTAAATCAACAATTTGAATTAGAAATGCCTGTCAAACTCAACAACCCAGCTTAAAACAAATTAAACCAGAACACAAAACTGCAGAGAGCAGCAAAGCAAATAACATTTGCGTAATGGGTAATATCGTGGCCAGATACACTAGAAATAGGGATGCATCGAGCCGAGGGGATGTGTGTCACACTGGCATGTATCAAACTGACTGTCCAATTGTTAAATGGATAGCCAGTGTCCGCTGAGCGAGACACTTCACCCGGCGGGACGCTAAATCTACCCGCCAATGAAATCACTTAATTGAGAGATTAAACTGCATACCCACACCTATATCCCACGCAAGTATAACAATAGAAGCCATGACATATTCCAACCGCGCTTACAAGAAACTTCACAAAGAGATTCACGCATGAAAGCACATTATAATTACCAAACCACCTACAACTATCAATTTGATTGCGGCTGGAAGTAACACGAAAATTTGCTTCGACGTAATTACCGCAAACATTTGTATCAAAATAGCTTACACGGGAAAATATGTACATAACACGTATTTCATACTATATCTTGCTATCAAATCAGCCGTTATCATTTCCAAAATCGGGAGCGTGTTCCAAAAATGAGCCAAGTTTATTACCCTACGTATCCGTATAATTTAGGGTTCCAATTAAGGGGGGAAAGAAAAAAAAGATTTTCTTAATTAGATGCCAAGGTGAAGATAACTCGCTGGGAGCCAAATCGTCAGCTCGTTGCGTGACTAACCGACGATTTATGACTTAATAGCCAAGTCTGCGCGTTAAGTAGGCCTTAGATAAGGCGCTTCTAAGTGATTGTCGGCGCTCACAACAATCGTAATTACTCCAAACTACTATCTTCCTTCAGCCACACGCGATCTCTTTCATCGCCCAACTTGAATTGTGCTAATTGCTTCCCAACACTATTTCACAAATCATTGCCATTCGATTCCAAACTTATTTGAAGTTTGTAAGACAGTGTTTTGAAAACGATTATGATTGCTTGATAAATCACACAGCGTCATTTATATGTTCAGATGACTTTTAACTGACTAATGAAAGGGCGGCTTGACAGGTTTTGTAGAAAAATAAAAAACATGGCATACTTTGACTATTTNATGAAAGGGCGGCTAATGAAAGGGCGGCTTGACAGGTTTTGTAGAAAAATAAAAAACATGGCATACTTTGACTATTTAAAATTAGTTTTTAATGGAAATATTTTCAGTTATTTTTAGGCCAATGTTAAAAGTAATTCGATGCGAAATCGATTGAAAAACAGACAACGAATTTCTCCGAGTATAATTTTAGCGACGCGTATTGTAATTTAATTTAAACATCGTTGAGTGGGTATTCGAAGTTAACAATTAATAAAGAAGGCCTATTGAAACGAATGTTGTTAGTAAAGATGAATGAATTTCGGACCAGTAAAACAATAATTTGCATGAACCCATGGAAATGGGCAAAAATAACTGGAATATTCATTGTAGATGATTTAAAATGGATTATTTTTTAATTGCCTTTATACAAATGGATTTTAAGAAGATAAACAGTAAAATCGGTTTAATAATTATCAACAGCTGTACAACCGTTGAAAATATTAACAAAAAGTGAAATCAAGTCGTTACGTTCAATCAACCAACATCAAAAATAAAGCTGTATATAATTAGAGAGAACCACCTCCTTTTGAAGTCAGATATAAATGTAGAGTTGACATAGCCTGCTCCTACAGGGCTTTTATTTATACGAAATTATACAGAATCGTAACGAAGTCCGCCTGACGATTCGCGATTAACAAAGTCACTGAGAAAGTATCTGCATTTACATTTCCATTCGACATGAAGTTTTAACGAACATCCATCGTTACGACTGCTAGGAATACAATTTCGTGGGTCCAATTAGTGAGTTACATTGAGTCTCGACTACATTTCTCCTCTCATTTCTATACTTTCAGTCCGGGATGAACAATTGTGTGCAAATTAGCAGTGACAACCCGCGGCAGGGGACCGCGCCCTTGCGGGGACACACGGCTTAGAACGGCAACTGACAACTACCGGCAAGCAACTTTTGGTAAATATGTAAAAAAACGTTTAAGTTAGGAGTTGGATTAGTTTTAGAATTTGAAGATATATATTTTATATCGCTTGATATTATATAAAAATTAATATATATCAGAAGTCACCAACGTCACGTGTGGTTACATCGTAGTAGAGCGCACTAGTTCCCCTATCAAGTTGTGCTGGCTTGTTCGGCTCGATGAACAGTTGGATAGAATTGGTTCGACCGTGTGTAAAAAGGAATATTAATCGTCCTTGCAAATAGTTGAGACCTTTATAATGAAGTTCCATTTCACCCACCGCGGCTTTTCAATTTTAATTTTCTATACTTAATATTAATAGTTTGCGACGGCTCCGCATTGTTGCGCAAAATGGTCATAAATATTTAATATTAATGCCTAGTAATTTTCGGCATAGTGTAGGTCATATCTTTTTACTTTTTAATTATAACGATGAGCTAATGCACTATTTATTTAAGGAATACAAATGACTACTACGAGTAACTAGCCAATTAATCATCCTTGTAGATTTAGTTTTTTTGAGAAGAAATAGGTGAACCAATTGTAAAATGTCTTGATGTTTTGATCCTTGTTTCAAATGCAGTCGTCGAAGAAGTTAAGTAGGAAGGGATAAATCTCTTATTTGTAAAATAATAGGCTGAATGAAACTGTTTATCAAGTGTGGTTGTTTAAGCAATTACCCTTATAACCACTCACGAAGGTCACAACTAAGTTATGTTCTGCCAGGGTTACGGAATTGGTGTCAAGAGTAACCGCGGCTCTGGAACGCAAAGGGTTTTTCGAAACACGGGTGGGTTTTACTCCGTAAAAGACTGTCACTCCCTCCCGCTCCGCCCACAGCGGGAGAAGTTATTTGATGATTTCCTATCTAAAACATAGGTTATGTTCAGAAATAACCGTTAACATTTTGAACTCTGTTAATTCTCAAAGCATATAATAATATGACCTTCGGTTAATGCAGCTGATAAGTTCAATGTGTCTGCTTAGTGCCAGTTCAGTCTGGATAATAGACGAAAATAAAAAAAAAACTTTTAAGAAATTAATCAAGAAAAGTGGCTAAAAGCAAAACGACAGCATGTTCAATAGATCCACTTCGACGATAAAAACGTCGCAAAATCGCTTTGCATTAATGTAACTAAAAGAACTTTACGAGCGTTCATAGTGATGAATTTAATCATCTACAAAAGAAACTTCAATGTGGTACGACTCATAGGATTACTGCGATTAACTGTGACTGCGTTGCCATAAAATTGAAAAGTTCAAACCGACTTTACCGATCCACAGTTATCTAAAAACTTAACAGACATAAAGAAATCCAAACTAATTTATTTTATCGCCGTAATAAAAATACGTATCTGAGCTATTTTTGAATACGATAATTTATATTTTACTGAATATAAATTCTTGGAATATCACCCTCGTATAAGTAATTCAATTTCCTTTTAGGGTGACCCCTTCTAGGCAATCTATCCTAAAATAACATAATACGTAAAGATAGCGGCTTATGGTAATGGAAAGGAATGAATTTTACATTGTAAATCAATATAACCGAGCGATTGACTTTTGTATAACGCTTGGAAAATTCAAGAGCTTTAAAATAAAATAACCAGCCATTTGAAATTTGAGTATTACATTTTTTTATTTTTTTTTGTCGGGGACCACTCGCAGTTCAGCACGCTAGGGCTGGTTACTGCTTAACCGGACTATCCTGTGGTGGCCTCAAATGAATTTAAGGCCCCCAGGCAGGGCTTACAAACTAAATTAAAACTACATGACCGCTCGCTAGGGCATCCCCTGTGGGATACGGACCTCGGCTAGCGGCGTCATTTTGGGAGGAACAGCAAGGGACAGGCTGGGTCATAACATTATTTGGGGAGTTTAAAACTACTGGCTCAGCGACGCGGGCTGGCTCGGTAATCAAAGGTCGGGGAGGGTTATTACTGGGACGTCGCGACGGGCCCCGGCGGCGGGGCCGGAAAACGGAACGCGGTCTGTGTCGTGTGTGTTTTCGAAGAGTGCTGGTTTCCCTACGGCTCTCTTGAATCTGGGTGATGGGGTCGTCGGGTTCGACGAG
>NDFZ01004185.1:0-21108 GCA_002192655.3 Mamestra configurata
ATCAAGGGTGTAGACAAAATCAAACTGGTTGATTTATGTATTAACTTCATAGATATACTGTTTGTTTTTCGTGTTTTTATTTTTCTGTTAATTAACACACTGTTTAATTAATGGTTTAAATATTTGTAAATATGTGAGGGCCATGTACCCTCATTTATTTAGAAAATGAATAAGTTTACCTCTGCTGTACTTTATACTTTGTTCCTATAAGTAGTACAGGTACTCTAGGTGCATCGTCCTCACATAACATTAAATTAAATTTTGCATACCAAGTTTTGTAAAACAATTATTTGAAAAGAGTAACTATGGAGTTTCTTGCCTGTTCTTGTCAATAAGAATTTACCTTTGCAATGGACAGTAGAGTCACTTATTATTTTTAAAGTGATTATTATTATAACTGTAAATGATGACGTTCAAAAGTGCGGTTAATGGCCTAATTATAAGAAACTTTTTGACTTTGACACCTTCCTCGTTTATGGCTTTTTCAATGAGTGAAAATCGCATCAGTATTCGTTGCGTGAAATTTGTTTTATATTATTGAGAGATTCATATTTTGGATCCAAGTGGAGGGTTACGATCCTCCCTCTCAAAGTGAGGTTGTTTGTATCATGGAAATGGAAACACTAGGTATATGCTCAGTATCCCTAAAATACACGAGCAATGTATCACACTAACTTAACACTGGCAAAAGAAAGATTGGTTAATGTTAAGGATTTGACTTTTAGAAAGAAAGTTCCATAGCACCTTTTACCTGTCCCAACAGGTACCAAACATAGTTATCGTGTGTCATACTCGTACGACCGTGTTATCCAACTCATCTTGATGCCAAAATATCGTGATCCCAAAGCGTCAAGTCATATGAAGTTTCTCCTTTCGAAAAATTGCCTTGTATTAGAAGAGTTACAAGCTATTGTGAAGTGATCGAATCGATTGGCGAAAGTCGGTTGGTGATGTAATATCGTGACTTTTAGAGTTAACTTTATGATCTAAGAGATTTGTGAAATTTAGATAACAAAGCAAATGAGGATGTGGGCAGACGTTTTTAATAGGTATACCCAACTAACAAAATCTAGCTATGTTTAAGTACGATGAGGTTGGATGGCGAGGGAGGGCCAAGAAGAGATGAGTTGTGTGAGAAATGTCATAAAAGAGAAGGGAGTGAAAGATCGCTCCTCTTTCAATGTAACGGTTAAGGAGCTAACTTTTACAAAGGAAAAGAAAACGTGTTACGTCGACTCCAAGTTACATGGGACAAGAGCAGGCAGACGAGGATGATGATTAAAGTCCCATTTTAAATGGATAGAGAATTTTGCCATTATCTAGGTTACGCGATAGGCTCAGAATTTTGTTGACAAAAAACCCAATAACACTTTCATCGAACCCCCCAGGGCCCCCTGTTGACTCCGCGCTTTACATAATAGCCAACGAGAAAAAACCGACAATTGCGTCATAAAGACTTTAAAAATAAAATTAATCATAGACAAGACTTTAAATATGAATAAAATAAATCATAAATAGAAGAGTTTTAGATTAGTATCGTAATACTGGTAATTACTATTTTGTTTGTAAGTGTTTCTAAATATAAAGCTGTTATTCTTTGTTGTGTAAGAGGAAAATGTTTTAGTCAATGTCAGTCTTGTGTAAGGCGCGTTTGTTCTAAACCGCTGAGCATTGAGAAGCTGTAAGCAATACGTACAAACATAACCTTAACAAAAAAAATATAAAAATACACAAAATGAAACTGAGACGTGAACAAGACTTTTTACAACTACACTCAACCCGCAAAAACTATGGAAGAATAACTATTATGTATGAAAGATCTAAATTATTCAAAAAATTACCGAGGGACCTCAGAGAAATTAAATCTAAAACTACTTTAAAAAAAATATTAAACAATTTATACTTAATAAAAAACTCACTTTCCCTAAAATAGAGCCCGTGTATCGAACTAAAACTTGTTAATATTATTTGTAACCTACACACAAAACATTATAATCGATGCCCAGTTTTTGTAATACGTCCAACATTTAGTTTATTTTGTGATATGTTTAGTTTTAATATTCTCATGTAAGTGAATTGTAATTCTTATGAGAATAAATGATCTCTAACCTCAATACGTGCAATAATACGGCCGGTCTCAATAACGTACCTACCGTTGACCATCTGTCAAATTAGCTACCAAAAGTAGCTGAAACGTCATGTTTGAAAGGCAAACATGACGTTTCAGCTACTGTCGGTAGCTAATTTAGAGGTCATTTTTATTGGCTCTCCCGTGGAGCGGCTGTCTACCAGACCTCCACAACCCATTAACTGGCCAGCACTGGCTTAAAGTTTCTGAGGTACAGAGGTGCCTCGGTATGTTAAGATGGTCACCCATCCACAGACCGACCTCGGCAAGCGTTGCTTAACCTTGAAGATTGACTCGTGCGGTTGTTATTATTTAGCCACGAGCTCCACACAAATAAATTGGAATTCCGGCAAGACAATAATGCTGATTCATATCAATCTTATGAAGTTTTATAAGTCAATCAAATTCATCGACCTATCAATTGCTTGTTGAACCTTAAACACATTTTTTACTCTTCAAGCAACAATAAGTTTTTTCTACACGTGAAAATTAAAAGCCTATAGAACGAATTCGTATATAAATAGTATGCTACTGTTATAAACGGTCACAGATGACGGTAGTTCGATAAACGGTAGATTGTTACAAAAAAAGTGTAAATCCCGTTAATAGCCTGATTTTAGTAGTGTTTTTTTTAAGGATGGGAAAGGCGTGTCAGACTCTTACTGAGTAAAACCCATCCGTGTTCCTACTTAAGCACTTTGCGTTCCAGGGCCGCGGTGACTCTTTCGAACAAATTCCGCAACCCTGGCAGGCTCTGGCCCTAGTGGGCCCCGTCTTCTATGCTGACATCTCTTTGAGGCGCGCGTGAAACACAACGCGCCATCGACCCGGGCCTGGTGGTTATCGGACAACGAGCGAGCAGTGAGTCTGACCAAATCAGGGTAACAAATTGCTCAAATAACCATATAATCCTTTTTAAAGAACATACTACAATTATGTACACCAATTTACCTAAATATAAATTGAAATTTACATAAATGTCATTTTTCAATAAAGCATACGACAAATATCGACATAAGTCCTTTTGTCACGGCTGTCACGCATGTTTAGAAACAATTGGCGTGACAAAATGTTAGCTATACGCAGACTAGCTGAGCCCCGCAGTTTCACTCGCCCGCTATATTACGAGTAGGTTTGCTCTTAGTATCCTTATTTTTGCTCGATCTTAAGGGTACCGTAGCTTGATGTTAAATAGCCTTTAACCTTCCTTAAAGATTGGGCTTTTAAACGATTTTTTAAATCATACTATAGAGATTAGCACGTTCAAACAAACACACTATTCAGCTTTATTACATCAAAATAGATTAAATACTGAATCTCAGTCTAGAGAGCCTATCAGCTAAGATAAACAGTTCTTCCTTCCCATTCTCCCTTTTACATTCATCTAAAGCTTGTCCTAAAAATATCGTTTTTAGCGATAATGCCGCCCATTGTGTCACTCTATATAATATTTCCTTCATAGAAATATCTTTTCTGTAGCTACATAATAAGAAGTATTAAATTCTATAAGAACCTGCTACAACTTGCCCAATTTATTCATATAATTAGGTTACTTTTCAATACACGACAAAGATTGACATAAGTCCTTTTGTCAAGGCTGTCACGCATGTTTAGTCACAATTGGCGTGACAAACTGTTCGCGCTACACAGTAACACACAGATTTGTCACGCCACTGGGAACGTTTACAAATTGGAAGTGTTTGTTTAGTAAGGCATTGTTTTGTAAATGCTTGAACTTTTGTAGATTAGTGTGGGAAAATTTGTGGCTACTGTGTGAGTGTCGAGTTTGGTAGTTTCCCTGGTTCAACAGAAAAGCCAAGTGTTAAAGGTTTTATACAATGTAGAACCTATATACGAGTATGTCTTACCACCTTGTCCTTTAATTCAACCTCATGTTGCTCTAGACATAATTTAAAACAATCTTTGTAAAAAAATATTACTTTTAAAAGAGTGTCCGTGGAGTTTCTTGCACGTTCTTCTCCATAGAAATCTACGCTTTGGAACGTGCAAATAGCTTCATCTTTTTGACCGACCGACCTTGACAATTCAAAAGTACCTGTAAATGGTCTAATTGAAATATTCTTTGAATTTTGAGTTTCGAATGTCAAACTATCAGAGATAACGCTTGTCAAGAAATTTAAAATGTATGACCAAGTGACATTTTTTGTGTATTAGGTCTAATACCTCCTGTTTTGTTTGTATGTTTCTGTGTGGGCATTAAAGAATTAAAATTAGAACTGCAGATCTTACAGGAGAAAGATACTATTTCTACCAATGCTATTTGTCCTTTGTTTTCTTATTTTTCCCTGTTAGTAAAATTACGCTTTTCTTGACAATCAAGGCAATTTATAAGGTCCCAATAAAATAGATGGACAAATTTTAACACAGCGTTCAGTATGTCCAACCAAAGATTTCCAAGCAAAAAAAAACACTGATTGAAGTGATTTTTTTTTGATGTAAAAAAATAACCTGCATATTTTGAGAATTTTTGTAAGTTTTTTTTTCATTGTCCTTATTTTGGTGGTCTGGAAGATTTCTAAAAGTTTGTCCATCTATTTTGATGGGACCTTATATATTATACAATTTATATTTCAATGACCAACAACTGTACATTAAATTCATATTTTATCTGTCTTCTAACATTCAAGTAAAATCTTATTGAAACACATCAACATCTCGTGTTTAACGACGTAACAAATAATTTTGCTTGTTCGCACAATCGCTGAATTATCGTAAAACCGTAGTTATAATCGTAAAATTATCGTAAATACAACGTGATTAGGTAACCGGTGGAATATAAATAAATAGTGTTTCTAAAGAGTTAGATGGACTTTGCTTTTAGTTGGAAATGTGGTCAGAAATAAAGATGCAAGAATTAGCATAAAGGCATATCAGCCTCCAGTGTTCCCACTGTTGGGACACAGGCCTTTTTCAGGAAGAGAGTATGTGTTTCCTGGTAGCTACTACCATATTGTAGCTATCAAGAAACACCTAGCACCTAGCTATCGAGATCCGTACCTCACAGGGGGTGGCCCTAGCGAGCGGTCATTTAGTTTAACTTAGTTTGTAAGCCTTGGCTGGGGGCCTTAAATGCATTTGAGGCCACAACAGGTTAAGCTGTATTCAGCCTTAGTGTACAGAACTGCGGGGTGGGTGGTCATCGTCCAAAAAGGAATATATCAGGAAACAAACGTGGTCCAACGCGGGTCTTTCAATAAAAACAAAAAAGTTAATGAGTGTAATGAGTGGTCCATAATCCATCACGCTGGCTCAGTACAGATTTGTAGACCAGCTGTTACATGTGTGTGAACACATCGTGAGGACACCAGCAAAATCTAGGACATGCTGGTTTCATCACTATGTTTTCAATCCCGTTTTGAGAACAGTGGTGCTGGAATAAACTAAACAAAGTAGTGCTGGGTTCGAACTTACGACCTATGTCGGGGCTATCACCACTGAGCTGCACCGACCATCTTGATTATAATGTTTCTGTACCTGCATAACACACACACAGACAGACAGACAGATGGGACAGCCCCATGCTAGGGCATTGGATAAGCCTGCATGTGAGTTTAGTGTAGGTACGATAGTTATAAGTACTAACACTAGTTTCTAAGTTTATGTATACTAACCAATTAATAGACTCTGTCTAAATTAAAAGATTATTTTATTTTATATCTTGCATAAGGTTTTACTAAGATTTCTCACAATGATATAATTTTACTAATTATCTTCTGTTGCACTCGAGTCATCTTAAGCTGTCCATCTAATCTAAAAATAACTTGAATGACTAGCTAAATGTATGGAAAATACATTACAAAGTGGAAATATTTACATAAATACTAAATGGATACAAAATATTATGACGTTAAATACGTATGATTCAAGATTAAACGGAGATTCCACTATTTGCTATTCCTAAAGATTATCATACACATAACTCACTATCAGTGGGTATGACTAATAAGTTAGTAAGTTTAGTTATAATTACTGGAAACATCTGTTTTTTAATTATTTACTCTGTAGCCAATTACTCCTATGTAATTAACAACAAGTAACAGATACAAATAACTTCCGTTTCCGCGTGCGTTTATTTCCTGTATTCTTTATTTTTAACTTTATCCTGTTTTTTTGTAAAAGTTTATATACTTACATTTAAAGTGAATGTGCCAAAGGTATAAATAAGGACGGAAGTACCTTCAATCCTGAAACCCCTTGCCGTGTTTACAGAACTGTGCGTGCATTCTAGAAGCGGTTCTACATGTACGTTGATGTTCGCTGAGCTTTTTTTTTAAGGATAAGAAATCATTTAATGACTTCTTCCGCTCTGGAAGGAGCGGAAGGGCGTGTCAGACTGACTAAAACCCATCCGTATTCCTTCTAAAGCCCTTTGCGTTCCAGGGGGGCTACTCTCTAAGCCCGAAGTCCGTAGTTTCGGGCTTAGTTGCGGGCGTAACCACTAAGAATTAATGACAACACGATTTGACTGTTACTGTCAAATCGTGTTGTCATTCATTGTAAGTTCGGATTCGGAACTAATCGTAAGTCCGTAGGTGATACGGAGAAGAATACGCCCGCAACTAAGCCCGAAACTACGGACTTCGGGCTTAGAGAGTAGCCCCCCTGGAACGCAAAGGGCTTTAGAAGGAATACAACAGCGGTATCGATGTGTTCTTTGACAGGCTACCAAATTTAAAAACAAAATACTCAGTATTGACCTGTGATCAGCTGCCTACACCCTTTTGTCTCTTTTAATTTTTGACTTTGAATAGATTTTTTTTTTATGTTTGAAATGTTTATTGTAATTTTTTCTATTGTACTTGATTTCTTTTTGTTTCCAATTTAATTTAATTTAATATAACTGTTCTTTTGAAATTGTTTTAATTATTTTATTTTATTGTAATTAATTTAACTTATTCGCTATGTGACATACCTATATTTGACATCTTTTATTTATTAACGATTTTTTTTTTATCAATTGTGTTATTGTAATTTATTTTATTTTGTAATGCATTGTTTAAATTTAATTACCTATTATTTTGTTTCAAATGAACTAATGAATCTTTGTTAATCATGTTAATCTTTCATAGAGAATGTTGTGCATACCTATAAGTGATGTATTTGCACAGAATTCAATACCTATAATTTCCTGTTTTTTTTTTTTTAATTGTAAATATGTCGTTGGTGTGCCTTACTTAATAAATAAATAAAAATAAAATAAAATAAACTACGGACTTCGTGCTTAGAGAGTAGCCCTCTAGGGCCGCGGTGACTCTTTCGAACAAATTCCGCAACCCTGGCAGAATTCCACATAAGCCCCGTGATCAAAAGCGCGACAGCGGAGTGTAGCTTCCTGGGTTTGATCCCTAGTTTAGGCAAGTGATGGAAGATGTGTGTGCACTATAATCGATCGATCAGGAGGATTAACGATAACGTGAAAAATGGTCATTGTGTACACGTGTCTTCTTTGTGAACGAATCATAAGAATACTACGAATATACCCGCTAATATTGATAGTAAACACATAATGACGTCACCAAGCCTTCATATAGGTACAGGTATACTCAGAGTTTACATAACGTAAATTCACACATTAAGGTTTCCTGTCCCACTGCAAATAACGACAAGTATTTAAACGTTACATTTTAGGGTTCGGTTTCTGAAGAGAGGCAAAGAAATTTTTTTTTAAAGTCTCTTGGTACGTTCATTTGTCACAGGGCTTTCATTTTTAAACTTAATATATAAGAACTGAAAATCTTTCAGCTCCTATGTTACAATGACCCCTCTTCCATAAAATCCAAGGGGCCCCATATCCCATTTTGTCCCGTTCATTCATTCATGCCCCGTTCAGGTTGCCCCAGAAAACTGTTCTTTTTTTAAGTTTTCTGTTCCTACTCTATATAATAAACTAGCTTTTTCCACAGCTTTGCTCGTGTTAAAGTAGCCTTTAACTGTCCCCTGGGTCCCATCTACCTTTGTACCAAAATTCATCAATGTGTTCACTTCATATTTATATTAGATAGTGCAGAACCCTAATAGCACAAGTCCGCTTCGCTCTTGCCCAGTTTTTTATTTGCCTAACTAATTATCGTTACCGAATTTAAGAGGAAATCCTGATGATTATATAGGTACCATGTGGGGTAAAACTGATCATGTTGTACCGGATTCAAGATTCCGGTTTGCAAAATTGTTATGACGTATGAGACTACTTACCTACTTATAATGTCACTTGTTACGTGAATTAAGAAATAAGCACAATATATGTTGCTGGGGAGTTTGTTGCGCCACTTCTTTCCAGCTAAAACACTAGGAAGTGGTGATGGGCGGACGTTTTGGGGAACTATCTTCATGTATACTTTTTGACGTCATAAAATGATTATTTTCAGCCTAGTCTGAATAAATGAATTTTTATTTGATTGATATATAATTTGAAATGGGTAGACAAATGTCTTGTCGCGAAGTAATACACCGTTTCTGAATTCGGCATTTGGAGTTAAGAAGGTGTCCAACCAGATTAATCTAGAGGTTTAAAAATACTGAACTTCATATTCTTTATTGAGGAACCGGCCATTAGTAATTGAGGTTTAGTGTACCGTAAACTGAGTTGATTGATTGATTAAACTGTTTGTGTATTAAAATACGTTTATTGGGTTTTATTACTCTACCCTGGCCTGAATGACTTGAGGGCCACGAAAATTGTAAATTGATTGCTTTCTGATATGGAGTTACACACGGAAGAGTACACAATTTCCATCAAGAATGTGGACACAGTGTTCGATCATGTTTAATTTTTAATGCCAAAGAAAATTAACACTAGAGAAGACTAGCCCATTCCCAAAGTAGACGTTTAAAAAGTAAAACACGCCTTCATGAATCTCTAGACACATCGTTAACTATTGTATTTTGATCTCGTCCTAAGATCAAAGAATTGAACAAGCGACTCATAATACGGCCATTCAATATACTGCAGCCCTGTTTTGAATTTGCCCCTTACTTATCGCGTCGATGATAAAATAGTTTTTTTTTGTTTTTTAAATCAACTGTTTACTTTTGCCCCAGCATTCAGTTACATAAGGTGACTGTAGTAGTAACAGTGTAACACCATTCGCCGAGACAGCGTTTAGGTCTTCACTAACTACAGATGTATTCTGCTCCTACTTCAGAAGCAGCCAGGATGATGTATAAACTCGTTAATATTGGGATTAAAAGCAGGGGTAATTAATATAATTAAGTGAATTATCTTAGTTATGTTTAGTTTTCAAAGTTGATTCGTACCAATTAGGGTGGCATAATCTGTCTAGATTAAAACCCTCTTTAAATAAATAAAGAAGAAAAAAAACTACAGATGTCAGGGCAAGATGTGCACAGAGACATAGCACATACTCTAAAGATCGGAACCATCCAGGAACCCTAACCTACATCGTTTACGTCATAGTACTTCTTCTTTCACCACAAAGCAAGCTCCATCGTCGACCACATCACCGCTGTCCATCAGGTGAGACTGAGGTCCAACGCGAGCGTATCATATTAATAGAACAAAAGCAATCTTCTCTCTCCACTCACCTAAGATTCTTCACCATCCTATTCTCGCTGGGCAGGTCGAGGAAGTCCAAGAGGAATCGCAGCCGCTCCACAATCTCCCTGGTCTCCATGCCGAAGATCCAGCCGAAGTACATCATCGTCTCCTTGATGGTGAACTCGCCGTAAAGCGCGATCTCCTGGGGCATGTAGCCTACCCTCTTGCCGGGAACTCCAGAACCTGAAGAGAAATGGGGTGTGAGAAGAAAAATTTACCGCGGGGTACCGCGCTGAAATGAACCTTTTGGCACAGCCGTGAGGCACACACTTTACGTGTGTGTACCTGATGGTCTATCATCAAGTCTTTCCAGATTGCGTACTCTTGACAACCTTTTTTTTTCCACAAGGTACGTTATTACAAATAATTGGTGTTACAAATATTGGAGGTACAAAGGTTTGTGGGAGTCAGGAATCCAAACTAAGATACCCTGTGCTATGGACTCCTGGCCCCCCTCGCCAGGACTGGGATTATCACATAAACCCACTTATCTCAAGACAGGCCGGGTTATGGGCCCAGTTCTTACCTTTGGTGCCAGGCTTGCCCCCGAGCACCCATATCTCTCCGCTGTTCAGTTTCCGCCTGCCCACGATGCAGGACAGTAGCGTCGTCTTACCGCATCCCGACGCTCCCAGCAGACCGTATCTGTTAACAAAGGAAACAATATAATGATGATACAGAACTAACGCAAATATTTTGACTACCCAAAGTTTACCTACAGTCGTCCTAGTACTATACTTCGAACTATTCAAAGGTAAGGCCTATTCAATGTCCTTTTCTGAAGGCCTTTTGAAGAAAACTTTGCCAGTCCAATCGATTTAGTCGAATGAAGGAGTGAAATGACAATATCTTGGATAAGTTAGGGACAATTTCGGTAGAAACTGCAACCACTGATATATTATGGTACATTTTTTCAGGAGTCGTACAGAAAAAGGACTTTTTCAAGCTGTTAAACCCACCAAGAACATTCAATTTCACCCACAACCAATTAAATCTCCATCCATCAGTTATCACACTCTTATTTCCTAAACCAACCGAGATCGCAACGTAACGCTCGGACGCTTGCGCTTGCGCATTCGCCAACACACGAGGACGAAGCATTGCGAAACAACCACCATTTACATTCTATTCCGTGCCAGACCAACTAACACATGCAGACAACCACACTCCTATCTTGCCATCAATAAGGTTGATTTTCGCTAGGCAATAGTCATAGGATGGACATCAGTTTCTTCATCGAAAAAAAATGCAGCTCAAAAGTCTCTAAAACCATTGCAATAAGGTTGGTTTTTGTGTGGTAAGTCTCTTAGGATGGACTGTCAGTTTCTTCATGTGTTTGAGGAAAAGGCGTTATTACGGTTTGCGGAGGAAGGCGACAATCGTGTGAGCAGCAGCTGTGACTTGTTTCTTAATGGCGAGGATGTCTCTATTTGCTCAGAGATTGGTCGTCACGGTGTGGGTCGGTGGATCGCCAAGGGTGAAGGAAGGATAAAGGAGGTTTGCGTATGCTAAGTTACCTTGGTTGATGTTGATTACGTTAAACAGGGCTTGAGGCCTTGTCATCAACTGCATAGCGTTTCTCAACTATATTTGTTGGGGTCGAATTCAAATCTAACTGGACGCAGAACAATATCAGAAAGGGAGCTATTTGGTGCCTTCTCATCCAAATACTGGTTTGAGAAGAAATTGCCTGTATCATAATCACGCTTAACGGTATCACGCTTGAAATATAAACTTGTTATCGTTGCGAACGTTTTATATGACAGAACAAGAGAAATTTGTGCTAATCGCAACTTAACCTTTTATATGTTGCAGGATACGACACAGGTTCATAGGAAAAAAACGTTACAAATGACAACCCATAGGGTTCGTACCGCTCAGTCGCTATTGATTGTTGATATTTTAGGCTTGACACTATGGGTTAAAATTGCAGTCCCATTTTTACCATCATCATCTGCCTAGCCATTTCCCAACTATATTGGGGTCGGCTTCCAGTCAAACCCGATTCAGCTGAATACCAGTATTTTACGTGGAGCGGCTGCCTACCAGACCTCCACAACCCATTAACTAGGTAGTTCTTGACAAGACTGAAATCAAATTTACTGGCTTCTGAAAATCAGTAACGACTGCCAAAGATCTACAAATGACAGCCTGGACCAACAGCTTAACGTGCTTTCCAAGGCACGGAGGAAACTCGGTTTGTTAAGATGGTCATCCATCCACAGATCAACCTTGGCAAGCGTTGCTTAGCCTCGATAGACTCGTGCGGCTGATATTCTTTAGCCACGACCTCCTCATTTTCACCATAAATGGAGAAAATAAATACCCATTCAGAGCCATTGTATTTCCCAAGAAATCCTCTGAAACTGCTATCCTATTTTCAAACGATGATGACGTCATGATGGCACAAATATTTATAAAAGCGAAAAAAAACCCATATTTAGTTATTTACATCAACAACATAATTTTCCTATAAGGTCATGGTGTTAGCGCCCATGTGTTAAATTGTTAATAATTCCCATCAATAACTAAGAGACCGATTGTAAAAAACGTCAAAAATATTTGCCGTAGGTAGGTAAGTTTTTATGGCGTACGTATCTAGGCTGTGTTTATTTTTTGCTCTTTGTTCGATTTATTTAAAGACGTCTATATGTCACCGGAAAATGGCAAACTCCGTAAGATTATAAAATAACTTGAGAGATTGTAAAGTCTCGATAAATTGTCAACTGAACATTTGGAAAACTATTTTTACGCATCAAAAGTCGCCTATAAAGGTCTGATGATGGAGAGCAGAAAGGTGGACAGTGGATCTCTTAGTAGGATTTGAAAAATCGTCAGTGAAGATGGCAGTCTTCAGCTGTGATTACGACCTCAGAACGTCCAACATTTTTATAATATGTATATTCAGCCAGCAATTAGGTCTCCATTTGTATGTCGTCCACACATCGTTCCATACAAGGGCCCCCATCTTGTCAGCACATAGCCAACACTTATATACCGCACATAATGTAATGGTCACCATCCTTTATGGCGCAAGGTATTCTAATTGTTCGGTTTGACGTCAGACTGAGGACTTCCTGACGTTTAGAACTGCGACGTATTGTTACGTAGATGATTGATCTTTGGAATAAGTTCTAGAAGTATAGAAAAGGGATGTGGACAGGGCAGGCCCAATGTTTGAGGAAGGCCATCTTAGGGTTAGACTTGTGTCCAGCAGTGGACGTCTTTGGGCAGAGATGATTAAGCTGGTAAATCGTAAAACAGTCTTGGGCCGTCTGATTGTTGCCATACAATATTCATATGTTCAGCTTTTGGCATGCATTCTCATTTTATTCTTTCTAAACCACTCATGTTTTCACAATTCTTTGTGTTAGAAATTTGATTTGCGTACTGACGAATCAAGATCAATTCATCCGCAATGCATTGACCAGACCGACAATACTGCTCAAACACGGCAAGATCCATTCTTTAACTTATCAAAACATGCCCATTTTTAAATGTACAGACACGCCTATCGTTATAGGCCTAGTGTTCTCATATATAAACAACTCGACGTCAATTATGGCAGTCCTATTTGAACTGACGTCGATTGACGTCAAGAGGTGTACCAAAGGAGTTCTTGACGTCGCTCTATGAGCTATTGAGCAATTTAAATAAATTCTCTAATTGATTTTATGTGCTTAAGTCATTGTACTTGGTAATGTATTGGGTCATGGATTGATAGTAGATCAGCCCTTAGAGGAAGTACCTACTGCCCTTTCTTGGATGACAAACTGCCCTGTACTTCTTCGTGTTATAGCGGCATGTAGCTCAAATGTTGGATAGACCTGCTGGATACGTCTATGTTCAGCAGCGGATTGCAATGGGCTAAAATACTGCTTTCTAATGAATTTCGTTGCGGGATCCATGACATTTGAAACGTTTAAGGGAATCGTCGATCTCTACTGTCTCATTGCTTTTCTGGTGATCGCCAATAATGATTCTGGCTTTCGGGTGGCAAAAAGATAGACTAGACATAGGAGGGCCTATCTCGGTACCAGATACATGATGGTTCATTCGTTGCAATTTCGTCATCACAATTAAATGTTGTCAGCCAAAATGACAGATAACTTCTATACATATAATACAAATGTAACGGATCGCTGTCTGTACATGGCAGATATATGAGAACAATATTATTGGGACCTTTATCAACGCAAATAGCACCCAAAACAATTATTGTTAGAATTTTTATCTGTTTTTCTGTTTGTCTGTGCGTTTGTGCACGCTAATCTCAGAAACGGCTTATCCGATTTAAATGTGGTTTTCACTAATACATTTAGTGTTTGTTTCATGTCAATCGGTTGATAAATAAAAAAGTTATGGTAATTTAAAGAATCACGTCGAACATTTGTTAAAGTATCTATATCTATCTATTCTCTGTTGCATTGAATGAAACTTTACTAAACTTCATAATCTTAAAATAAAAATGTCTGCCCCGCGGTAGTCATAAATAAATTCATGATTGAGCTATCAATACCTAACTAATCAGAATCTTAGAATCAGGTGTCAGTTTTTAAACATATCTATTGTTTATGGCTTCTTTTTTGTTTTTCCACTAGTACAGGTTATGTAATACATTTCTAGTTTTATATTCGCCCAATAACGTCAACAAATTATGCATGAAATTTGAGACTTGCTTTTATCAATTCTGCAAAGACAAAAAAAAATCTAAACAAACAGTAGACAGGTTTCTAGTCTCACTAATGCAATGGCCACCTAGTTTTTTGTTGATCTCGAGTTCGTGTTAGTAAATTATTAATTTAATAAAGTGGATGCAATTTAATAATTATATTTTGAAACTGAAATAAAACTACTATTACACACATTATCGCTGCTGAATATAAAGAATAATAGGCAAGTATTTGTAATTGCTTTTTGTTTTTCATGTTTTGCGTCATAGATAATAAATAATAATAAATTAATCCATCACAACTGGTTATGATTCCAATCGCAAAATATTATTGAAAACTAGTTCTCACTTGTGGACTTTGACCTTACGTTGGCTTTAAATTTAGGAAGCTTTAATATTTTTAAGAATGTTATCTATTCCGTTGAGCACTGTGTTACAAAGATGATATACAAAACTGGCCAAGTGCGAGTCGGACTCGCGTGCAAAGGGTTTCGAACGAATTTTATTTTTGCAACATATTATTTTAAGACTATGGACGTCTTATAGGTTTTCTTGTAATCTTTAGGTAAAGAACTGTTACCTGCATCTTTATCTTAATTTTAGGCTAGTAGTTTCGGAGATAAGGGGGGGAATGGTAATTTTTTGTCTAATTGCTTTAATAACTTCAAAACTATTTATTTTAAAATTATGAAAAATAATATAAATTAAAACTTGTCACAAACAAAGTCTTTTATTTGATACGAGTATGTCACTCTGTACAGTTAGAAAATCTTTTTTTTCTTTTTTTTTTCTTTCCCCCAACGGGACACATATTTTATTTATTTACAGCGACCCTGTTTGGGTCACAGAAGTTCCTATATGTACGGAATTTCAACAGAATTGGTCCGATAGATTCGGAGAAAATTGTCTGTGACAGACGGACAGACAAACACCCGAGTGATCCTATACAGTATACGGGTTCCGATTCTTATGAATGTTCGGACCCCTAATAAAGTAACCTATCTCTTTCGTGTTACCCAGTAACTGGATTGTTACACCTGCACTATTCAGGACGTTATGAATGCCATTGATGCCGCTGTAACCTGTTCAAGGGTGACCATAGACTCGAAGAAGTAAAAGAAGCAACTGGGCAGATGGGCAGCAGCTCCAAGTAATATACTGGTCTTTAGCTGCACCCGTTTCGACTGGAAGCCGACCCCGACGTAACTGGGAAAGGGCTGGCCATCAAACGATTTGATAAGTATTCACACACGTCCATCGTACGCCACCAAAACTTCCGTCTTACTTCAATGAAGACTCATATTGTCTTAGCCCATGAATTGTTGCAACAACAATAATTATAAAGCGGTTGTCAGAGGTTAACAATCTTTTGTTCTTCGCCCTCGCTACCTTGGCATCAAGCCAGAGACTTCCTTATGGAAAATACTCGTAGTTAGCCGCTAGTAAAACATTCTACCATCTATGCTATCAGGTTATCTGATGTGGCAATCGTCCAGGAATTGATTAAGATGTTTACAACTCCTTACGGGCAATGAAAGGGATTGAGTGCCAAAGGAGATAAAGTTTTCTACCTTATGATGAGGTACAAATTGCAATGGAATCGTTACTTTGCAATTCAATTTGCTTGTTACTTGTTAAAATTTGTTCGGGATTTGCTAATTTTGGTTTTGATCTTTATTTTGATCGAAGATTTAAACTCATAACTAAATTCAACATTTAAATACGCTCAAATCAATCAATCAAAATCAATCAAAATCATTTATTTGTTGTACGCTGCAGGGACATTGGATCCAGGGTTGCGGAATTTGTTCGAAAGAGTCACCGCGGCCCTGGAACGCAAAGGGCTTTAGAAGGAACACGGATGGGTTTTAATCAGTAAGAGTCTGACACGCCCTTCCGCTCCACCTAGAGCGGAAGAAGTCATTTGATGACTTCCCATGCTTAAAAAAAAAGGGGACATTGGATCGACCATTGGTATTAAAGACCTTTAATTTCTTCCATAATGGACTATACTGACGCTCATCCTTTGGATAACATATGAGCCAGGAAGTTTAGCAAAATTGGGTGCAGAGACGCATACGCATGCTCATTTAAACTAGAAATTCACATTGTTCACCAGAATTTCTCTTCAGTGTTTGCTCTTCCCAAATGAACTAAATTTATCCCCGTTTCATGCAGTTCTGAACTCAGTAATAATAATAGTCATATACTTACATGGTACCCTTAGCGACTGTCATGTTCAGGTTACTGAGCACATGGTTGGGTCGCTTTTTCGAGCCGTAGTGCTTGAACGCGTGCCGCACACACACCGCCTGTTGACGTTTCTGCCACACCTGTTGATGGAAAAACCGTGAATTAGGATAGAAATCAATTTGAGAAAAAAAGGGACAAAAATAAAACTGGCGCTCACAAGCAGACGATAGCGTTGAACGCCAGATACACAAACACAACGGCGCAGCGTGCTCCCGACGCCAAGTCACAAATTAACCGTATTTTTGCCACGATTGGCGCAGTGGTTGAGCGATTGGCTGCTGCGCTGCGTATCGTGGGATCGATTCCCGCACGGAGCAAATATTTGTATGGTCTACAGATAGCTGTCCCGGGTCTGGCTGTTTGTGTATGTGAGTTTGTATGTTTGTAAACGCACCCACGATACAGGAGAAATTCCTAATGTAAGGCAAGGTTTTTTTTAAAAAGAAAAGTCGAAGAGAGACATATTTGTGACGTTTGGCGTACAGGGCACTCGCTTGGCTTGCACAATGGCGTTCAAAAGGTTAACCTGCAGTGAGACAAAATAGGTTAGATAATGAAGCATCAGCCTGATTCTGTTACACGACAGGGAAGAGGGTTTTATATGTCCGAAAGACTGACGCTAGTCTTGTTATGGGGTTGAGGTCAGATGGGCAGTCGCTCCATCTTAAAACACTGGTGTTCAGCTGCTTCCGTTTTGACTAAAATTCGATTACCGTGCTTGCTTATTAGGTCTGTATTCTTGAAGCCTGTGATTGTTTACCTAGAGGTGTCAGTTGTCAATTTACGTGGAAAATATCATTACCAGGTCTACTCGCTGATCAGAGAGAGAGAGTGAATACGTGATAATAAATGCGTCACCTTAAAGTATTGCTCAAACTCTGATACAATGACCTGTAGTTCAAGATTATCTTAAGTAGAATTGGATTCAATTTGAGAAGTAGTTAGTATATGATATGTTATAAGATAAGGCACGTTCTAAAACAATGATGGTAACTGACCTTGTTGATACAAACTTGGCGAAACAATTGAAAGAAATGTCACAGCTCTGTTTCGTCTCTTTCTAACCACAAATATTGTATATCCATTATTTGAAAAGAGTAACTATGGATTTTCTTGTCCGTTCTTCTCCATAAGAATTTACTTTTCCTAATGGACAGTAGAGTCACTTTATTAATTTAATACTATTATTTGACTGAACTGTAAATGATGACGTTCAAAAGTGCCGTTTAATGGCCTAATTGAAATTAACGCTTTGACTTTGACTTTAACTTATATAAAAGAAATGGATAATAAGACGCTCTACTATATTTGCAAAAATATATAATACGTATGTATGTCTGTAAGTTATTATTTCCATCAGCATACCGCGATTCCCGTTCTAAGAATGCAATCGACAGCTCTATGTCATCAGTCGTGTGATTACCATGTCCCTTGCTAGCAAACTTAGTTTTATCACTGCTGGTATTGTTTTGTTGTACCTATTAGTATATAAGTGTGTGCTGTATATAAATGTAATGTTGGGTGCATTGTGCTCACATAATATAATCAATTTATCAATATATGTATACAAAATATTGTAAAACTTATATTTGAAAAGAGTAACTATGGAGTTTCTTGTCCGTTCTTCTCCATAAGAATCTACTTTTTGCGAATAGACAACTAGAGTCACTAATATTTTAATTTCAAACTGCAGATTTGACGTTCAAAAGTGTCTTTTTCAAGTGTCAAAAGGGTCTAGTTGAAATAAATGAATTGACTTTGACTTTCGAGTCGGTAGGTCCGATATATAAGCATTAATTAGCTATCCCACCAAATAGATGTCTCATTAATAAATTACTAATAATATCATACCTGCCATCCCAAAACTAATACCATAACATAACAAAAACATAAGGAAAAATTAGCATTTAAGTGTCACCAAGTTTCATAGTACCCTGACCAGCTCATGATGACAAATTGCCTATAAAAAAATCACATTCGCCCCTTCCGATACCCATCCGATATCACCAAGGTTTCTTTAACAAACAATACCACATCGAGCATCTTCCTCAATGGTACCTTTATGGCAGGTAAGTGACCATTGTGTTGCCGTGACTCCTTGTAACTTCGGAGTGATGTCTGATTCATTTGTATGGTTGAATTCTCGGCTGTTGACCTTTGAATGTGTCAGTGCAGGCGTACCTAGGTTCCTAGGACTATCAGGAAGAGTATATTTTTTTATTTATTTCGTAACAATTGCCTACTATACTTACAGATTGCACCAAAGCGTACAGTAAGCCAACAACATAGTATTCATCTTAAACACATTTATAACTAAGAAAATCAAAATCAAAAGTCTTTTATTCAATTTTGGCTGAGTGCCAGCACTTTTTGAACGTCAAAGTTCTACATAAAGACAGTCCCCCAAAACGCCCGCCCGTCACCACTTCCTAGTGTTTTAGCTTACAATATCGTGTCGTACATCGTTTGCTCTTAAAGTTCTGATTATGTGAGTTAGTTCAATCGTCTTATTCAGTTTGTTTCGTGTTAAAGCTGTCTGAACCATTCGCGTAGAACAGGGCACCTAATATTGATAATTATAGTGATATTAAACAAAGGTTCTAGCTAGAAAATTGTAGATTTGTGGATGTTTTCTATTCACTCAAGTCCCAGACAAGGAAGAAAACTATACGCCTTTACTTAGATGGCAGTCAATAAACGATATACTTTAATGGTTAGCGAATTTTTGGTGATCCGGATGTTTGAAGGTTTGTTTAGGAATTAAAGTGTCAAACTTCAAATCAAGGAAAATCGACAACTCAACTCATGAGCAAGGAAAAACATCATAAGGAAATCTGAACCTTACTGCCAAAACTTCAACTTCAACAATTATGCTGGCTCCTTCTGTGTAGTTTTTAATAGGCCATTGTAGTATATAGAGACAATTACAGGATGATATTAAAATTTTACTACTGGGAAATTCAATTCAATCAAAACATTCAGATGCCTCGGGAAACTCTTAGTATTGACTGTCCGATACTATATTATGGGTTATTTATGTATGTATGTGGGGAAATCATCAAATGACTTCTTCCGCTCTGGGTGGAGCGGAAGAGCGTGTCAGACTCTTACTGACTAAAACCCATCCGTGTTCCTTCTAAAGCCCTTTGCGTTCCAGGGCCGCGGTGACTCTTTCGAACCAATTCCGCAACCCTGGCAGGAAGGAAGGCGGCACCTACGTTGAGAGTTTTACGTTATTAACATCAAATAGTTTTCGTAAAAAACTTGGATCATCATCGCCACTCGCCAAGTCGTCACTTCGTTACATTTTTTTCTCTACTTCAGGTTATAAAATAGACTTCGGAAGAGCAATGATCGTATTTTTAAGGCATTTCAAATACACCTCTATTGTCCCTTCCTTTTGAAAAGTTTTTTAAATGGATTGTTATTGAGATGATACTGCAACTTGAATTTAAACGATTTTTGGTACGAAAATCGATCTTCTAGTTGGTGAGTGCCGTCTAAATAAATGACCTCGAATGAATGACACTCCCATGAATGCTTAAGAATCTTCAATTTTGTTTTGGTTATTAATTAAAAGTGCTACAAGATATTAAAACATTATGATTAATTAAAGAATTATCTGCAATATATTCGAGTCATCGACTGATAATATTTAGTAGCTATATTTGCTTATCAAGGTCATCGAGCATTATCTAAAAGATATTAAAATTAAATGCAACCTTTTTGATATCTTAATAAATCACACAGTTTTGTCGTTATTTCAAGAACATGGCAAAAATTAAATTTTATTTGATACCTAGCGACAAGCTCCGGCTTCGGATTATACTTGCGCAGCCAAATGGCTTAATGAGCCATTTAATTGTTTCATTTAACCTTAATAATTTTTCAGCGACTCGAGTGACATCTTTGTTTCAATATCGTTTAATGACTTGCCCATGTCACTTATGTCACTGATTAAACGGCGCTGTTCAATGAAAAGGCTAGGCTTTTAATTAAACGGCTGATTAAGCTAGTTGTCTGCGGCATATACAGAAAACTTTCTCGCTTATCCGTCTTTCTAGAAGTAGTTAGTAGTGAAAACTGTTTCAAAGTATAAAGGCAACCTTATTGTCAAAATCAACCGCACTATATATGTATTAATGTTTACATTTTCATAACTCTGCAAAATGTACTGAACAGCTGTTTTTTCCCGCGATTTCGGAGTTGGGGTCACAAAGTCAAAGTCAAAGTCAAAACGTTTATTTCAATTAGGCCATTAAACGGCACTTTTGAACGTCATCGTTTACAGTTCAGTAAAATAATAATGTTACATTAATAAAGTGACTCTACTGTCCATTCGGAAAGGTAGATTCTTATGGAGAAGAACGGACAAGAAACTCCATAGTTACTCTTTTCAAATAATGATTTTACAAAATTTGGTATACAAAAATTAATTTAATATTATGTGAGGACGATGCACCCAGAGTATGCTACTTA
>NDFZ01004185.1:22578-59149 GCA_002192655.3 Mamestra configurata
TTACATTAATAAAGTGACTCTACTGTCCATTCGGAAAGGTAGATTCTTATGGAGAAGAACGGACAAGAAACTCCATAGTTACTCTTTTCAAATAATGATTTTACAAAATTTGGTATACAAAAATTAATTTAATATAATGTGAGGACGATGCACCCAGAGTATGCTACTTATAAGAACAAAGTATCACCAGCAGAGGTAAACTTATTAATTTCCTAAAGAAATTTAGGTAAATGGTACTCACATATTTACAAACATTGGAACCATTAATTAAACAACAGTGTGTGAGTCAACAGAAAAATAAAAACACAAAAAAAAGAAACAGTATATCTATAAAGTTAATACATAAATCAACCAGTTTCACCTTCACCCTTGATTGTCCTATGGAGCAGGACCAGCATGTTTAGAAAACACAGTAAAAGTTATTTAAATTAATGAGTACAATGTTCACACAGTAGTAATTTTGAGGTTTTGCGTTTAATCTCTTACACCTTGTAAATGTCACCGGAAAACTGCAGACAGATTGTAATTCTTTATTAGATTATAACTTCTCGATATATTATGAAAAAATCAAAAAGTCCCATCCAAATTCATTAGTTTCCAATATATCCGTGTTTTATAAAATAGTTTACAATATCACGCAATATTTTACAATCTTACTGCGTTTGCAATGTTCCGGTGACACAATTGTATCTACGTAATTTTAAAATAATGTGCGTAGGTATTTGTACTACATATTACACAACGTATTAATTTACTTTACGGTCATTGTGTACCATAATCTCGACCCGGAACCACGCACCCATTCATTGCTACCATTCGGGCACTTAAAACCCTAAAATGACATAAGGAAACCCATCAGACTTCACTATATAATACCGGTTTAATTACCACCGGAATATAAGAGCTAGCTGTTACAGCTTGTAGTTCGGACAATGGCTAATTATGCAATAATTTTGTAACGCGGCTCTTAAAGCGATTGACATAGTTTATCGTTATGTATTCTTTGGAGAGAAATCTACTCTTATGAGAGTGGGTGATGGCGAAATAGGGTTCTAGAAATTGTATGTTGATTCTAGACGTTTATCGCAGTAGTGTTGGAAAAGTGGTAGCGACAGCACAGATGGTAGAGACAAAAACCAGATATTTCTCCTAATCATTAAAATATTACTTGGGACATTGGCAGAATAGTCGTCATCGGCTTTGATTGCCATATATTAAAAATAGAATAGAAAACCAGATATGCACTTTTTCTAGTTTAGCTACAGCTTGGGGTATTTAAGTCAAGAGTATATAGTTTCCTGCTGGACCAGCAGGAATAATTGGCTGGCATAGGCCACGTGACATTTCGGTAACGCATGTCATTCCTCATTTTTAACATTTTGACAATCGCTGTTGCAATATGCAAAGCGCTGATGAAGAATGTCGTTTTCTTTAAGCCTTAACCTTTTGAACGCCAGAGCATAAACGCATCGGCGTGCCCCCGACGCCAAGCCGCAAATTCGCCGTACTTTTTGTCACATTTTTGCGACGTTTGGCGTACAGGGCACGCGGTTGCTTGTCATGTATACGTGACCCTGGCGTTCAAAAGGTTAATCTTCTTAACTTCGCCACCAAACCTTCTTGGGTGGCCATCAGCTTTCCCATCACCTGTATCTCCATCTACTGCATGTATACGTGACACTATTCATGTTTCATTGCCAGCAATTAGAGATGAGTGTTTCATAATCATTTGTATCGTTATTTAATTATGTCAGGTCATTCCAAACTAATTGATTTTCATGTTTGCTAATGAGCACGCGATTACGGTATTTTAGTGGAATTGGTATATTATAATAGTGTAAGAAGCAGGTAGGATAAGAAAAATAAATCAGTGTCATTTCATCCGTGGAAAATTAGGTGAGATTTTGAAAGAATGTACCGACCGAAGATTAAGCTGTCTTGGTTGCTGCATGAGACCTAAATATATCTATCTGACTGATTTGGAACTGGTGATGTTTGCCAGGAATATCTAACACTTTGTCCGCAGGGGGGTTGCCAATCCCTGAAATGGCTATTATGTGGGTCACATTTCACATTTGGCTAGAAAACGCAAACGTAAATTAAATCGATGATACTTTATGTATATGTCTATTTATGATTTTATAGACCTTAGAGTTACCTGCAACTTGTTCAACACTTTTGGGATTTCTATCTCTGCAAGGTTTTACTTTCAGCTGGAACGTATGTTACTACTTACAATTGTCGCTTGTCAATTGCATCCCACAGCTGGTCAAAAACCTTCCCTGCTACCTTTTTAAGAGAGCTAGTGTTTGAGGACCTTTGGATCCGAAACACTATTGTTATACGTGGAATAAACATACATACATTGATTACACAAACACACACTGATACATACACACACACACCCTCACCCTCACACACACACACACACACACAACCACAACCACACTCAAACACACATGCACTTACACACCCCTAATGGTACTGTAACCGACCCCAACTTCGTGGGGCTAGGGAACCTTACAGCACACCTTAGTCTAATATACTCGACACTTAATCATATTTACACACTCACACTCCAATTAATTTATAAATTCACACAACTTCTTCAAGTATAATAAATAAAAAAAATATATTTACTTACCTACTTAATAATTAAAATACAAAACTTATGTTTACATGTTTCTTGCTATGCTGTTAATACGTTAAGGAAGAGCGGAGCCTCCTGACACAGGCATATTGACATGCTTAAAAGGAGACTCCAGCAACTAATTATAAGATGATATTTGTTAAAGAAATAAAGATTTTTGTATTTTTTGAATTTTGTATTGGATGGTAATTTGGTCTAGCTCGACCTACAACTGCCACGACGCCTTTCTGCCTTTGTTTGGCTTCTCATCGTATCTTGCTCAAAACTCATTGGGCATGCTGCAGACGTCTCACTAAAATTTCACAGCGTTTATGTTACTCAGTTGGAAATAAAGAGTTTACTGACCGAGCTCTCCTGTTTTTCGAAAGGCGGTGAGAACTGTATCTGGCTCATCTTTGACTCCTTCGCGTCGCCCATCGGCGACGGAGGCGAGGTCTCTCTGTAAACAAAAGAAAATACAACGTTAGTTATATAGAAATAAAGTTTATATCACAAAGTTACATGGTCAATAAGTTATGACGAAGTCTTTGAGACTCCTATTTGAGTCCCAGCCAATCATATTGAGACTTGTTTATGCAACCTCTTCATAAATTAACAATGTTTTACAGTCAAACTCTAAGCGACTGTCGAAGATTAATTTGACACAGAGCTGAACTATCTTTATTTAGATACAACCCTAATCTCTTCATAATTAGAGTGAACAGGCTTCTTCTGGGTAAGCTCGCTCCATCGTCGACTTTGTCTCTGTCATCTATGACCTAGACTAGAGTCAAGAGCAAACCCATATTAAAAAAAAAACCGTATTTACATGATTTTGTAAGCGGGATAGTGCTATTCGCTATGCATAGCTCCTTCCCGTTTTAGAGCGGAATCATGATCGTTTTAAGACTTCATAGTAGGGCCCCTGTTGCCATTTAGCACTGCAAATTTGCAGACAATAATTGAAGTCCGACCGGAATCCCAATTGAAAATGCTCTGAACACGGACGGACGGCGGACGCCCCTTCTAAAAGTAGTGTTACGTTTACTTTGGACCGACCTTTCTCATATTCTGATCGGATTAAGCGGGTAAACGCTATAATATTACTGTTTATTTTGTGCCTTAAATTGAGACGGATGTTTATCGATGCCAATGTAGGTCCGATGACACCGTGACGTAACGCAGACCGCTCATCAGCCGCGCCTAACCGTAGTAACTTTAGCAGGATGTTCAATATGTTTATCCTTTCATTCTCAACTCAACATTCATCGTTCATGAATGTTCTTACTAATGCTATATAAATCACCTGTCAATGTTTTACTTTGGAACATGAGACATCAACAAATTCTCCGAGCAATGAGCCTGACACAGTTAAACATTGGAGACATAGGTACTCAATTAAACTGCAATCATCATCTTGATGCGCCATCGTGGTATAGTGGACTTTAATTATGCGTACAGCTAAGGAGTAAAATTTCCTGCCGGAGTCTATGTTTCCTGATAGCTGCAAAGTCACGAGGGTAAGAGGTTACTTCTAGACAAGCGTGCTCCATCTTCGACCACATCGTCGCTTACTATAAGTTGAAAAAATGGCCAAGCGTGAGTTAGCAATAATACGAAAAATACTCTTAATACTCTTTGACTCAGAGACGTCATTTAAAAGATATTATCAGTCATTAAGTTTAACTGACCAGCAGCTTATTAAAAAGTTATTTTTAAAATATGTTGATACGTGGTATGACGTATCAACATATTTTAAAAATAACTTTTTATTTTTGACTGACAGCTTTACAATTTATACGTCAAATTAAACGACTGATTGATTATAAGTAACGACTCTTAATACCAGGTTTAAACCACAAATTAATAAAAAAAATGTCCTCAACATCTGTGACCCAATACTTCCAGGAAAATGTCAGGATGTGTCTGTTTAAGGTAACAATCAGTCAGGCTGCCTTGACCTGATGAGTCAGGCGGTCGCCTTCATAAACAGACGTTTAAATCATGGTGCAACTTGACGGTTAACTTTCATGATGGCGCGAGGCACAGAATACGGAGCTACCACAGCAGCCACTGCTAGAGATCGCATTGCTAACATTTCAGACAAACAAAGAGTGTCAGTGATTGTCACCGTTAACTAATAGAACCTGGATACCAACTATGACATCTTAAAGACGATCTTAAAGATGTTGTTGGTGTGTGAGAGAGACGGAGCTATGCAGGACGACAAGCACTAACCCTTTTCACTATGAAAGCATTGAGCCGTCATTGTGAGGCCCAAAGTGCTAAAAGACAATATTATATCTGTGACAAATGCAACTTGCGTCGGTGCGATTTGCGTGGTCTATAGAGGTATGCGGAACAGAGAGTAAAGTCCCACACACCTCCACTGAAACGGGAGGATCCTCCGACCAAACGGTTTGTTGTGTCTGGTGAGCAACTGCCCAATAGTTGATATTCGGACTTTTGTATATGTTCAAATCGCACGGAGAACTTTGCTTGCGCGATGCAGGATTTCGTTGGTAGTTCGTCGCTGACAGGATAGATGGCGTTGTGGTTATTTTTGTCGCAGTACAAATTACGCTTCTTAGTTTTTCATGATTGAATATTTATTAGTAACGGCGTCTCTACGCCATTCCATGCTCTATGGCGGGAGATGCAAGATGAAACTGTCGTAAAAAGTAACTTATTTTGGCGAGGTCGAATATTAAAACTGCATTTTCTTGGACATTGGTTATCCAATACTGTGGATGGCACAGATTGGGCGATGTGGCGACGCAAGGTTGAGACCTATGCCCAACAATGACGTGTTTCAACCGAATGATAATGACCGTTTCTATTGAAAGATGTTTAATTAATTCAAATATAAGATTAAGGTATCCTTTACTATTCAATTGAGAGAAGCATTATTATGCTCTTATCAACAGTCACCAATCAAATCAAACTCTAAGTGTGACGATAACAGCAATTTCCTTTATGATACCATCATTGATTGATTGAACCCACCCAAGCAAAATATTAATCCTAGACATCCATGACAGGTTAATTCACCCAATGGGTTTCACATACCTAATTAAGTTTTAGAGACCCGAAGCGATGTTTTTAATTAATGATCTGTGTAGTACAGAATTTTAAAACAAAACTTGAAGGTATCATTTACATCCGTAATGCCATGACGTAAATGTCTTAAGAAAAAGTACGGTATGTATATTTACATAATAATTATAGCTATACAGGGTGTTCCAGAAGTGCGTGGTCATTTTTTAAGTGGGTGTTCTGTATCTGCTGTACAATTAGGAAATAATATCAAAATAAAGAAATATTGACTTTTTTCGAATGAATGAGTTGAATCCGAACGCAAAAAACAACAAAAAAGTTATGAAAAAAAAAACACTTTTAGAGCAGTTTGATGCAGTAAGTGGTGTTTATTTTAGTTCGACCACATATAAGATGCCACCGACTGCATCATACAGCTTATTCGTTTTTTGCGGTCGGGTTTTTTTTAAGTCAGTATTTTTTTTATTTTGATATTGTATTTTATTATACAACATGTAACAAAATAAACGCAATATCTCTTAACAACTTTCATTATATGACCAACACAGAAAACGCAAAAAAAAAATCGACTTTCCTATACATTTCTGTACGCATAACTCGATAAAATATAGGTACTGAAGAGTAGATTTTTTTTTGCGATTTCGGAGTTTGTCCCATAGTAAAAGTTGTTCATAATCATGAGTACAATGACCCCTTAAGAGGTATTGCGTTTATTCTGTTACACGCTGGTGATACTTTGTTCTTATAAGTAGCATACTCTGGGTGCATGGTCCTCACATAATATTAAATTAATTTTTGTATACCAAATATTGTAAAATCATTATTTGAAAAGAGTAACCATGGAGTTTCTTGTCCGTTCTTCTCCATAAGAATCTACCTTTCCGAATGGACAGTAGAGTCACTTTATTAATGTAATATTATTATTTTTACTGAACTGTAAACGATGACGTTCAAAAGTGCCGTTTAATGGCCTAATTGAAATAAACGTTTTGACTTTGACTTTTTGACTTTCGTTGTATAGGAAAGACACAATACCAAAATAAAATAAAAAATTACTTAAAAAATGACTATGCTCTATAGCAGCTACTTAAATATGACCACGCATTTCTGCACCACCCTGTATATACGTATGTATGTAATGTTGATGCCTACGTACGTATACATTTGGCACTATTTAAAGCGGATGTGTAGTCGTTTTCCTTTTGCGGTTCGTTAATTAAATTATACAATAGTTTTAGAGGTTTAATGCGAATTTTATGAGTTTATGATATTTCTAGAAATAAAGAATACTGCGATGACGATTATTTAATAAAGAAGTATGCAATGATGACACGTAAATAAATTGTTATAACAAATGCTGACGATGTGTGTGTGTGTGTGTGTGTGTGTGAGGGTGTGTGTGTGTGTGTGTGTGTGTGTGTGTGTGTGTGTGTGTGTGTGTGTGAAGTTAATTAATAACCTAATTCATAGTTTATCGACAATAAGCGTTTATACTTTTCAATGGATATTTGACAAACACGTTTTTCTGACAATAGATTCCGTAATTTTTCGACTGTCGCAATTTTTTTTGTACTCATAAGGGAAGTATGATAACATTTATATTTACATATTTATGTATCCGACAACACGAGAAAGCAGACAAATTTTATTATTAATTCAAGTTCTTTAAACTTAACAGACAGACAACAAACTCAGAAACATGAGGAGTATGTTGCACCACTTCTTCCAAGCTAAAACACTAGGAAGTGGTGACGGACGGCCGTTTTGGGGGACTGTCTTTATGTAGTACTTCGACGTTCAAAAAGTGCTGGCACTCAGCCTAATTTGAATAAATGACTATTGATTTTGAAGGCTAAATACATGGTTACCTATACTATACCTAAGTACTTAAGTACTCAACAAGCTCAATTTCATCATTTCCAGGTCATCAATTGTATGTATGTAAAACATTAAGCAATATATCCTACAGAAATCCATAAAAGACATTGCGGAAAATACCCAAACGAAACAAGGGTCAAGGACCTTAAAACCAGCACTAAAATTACTGCCTTTATAAATAAACCGTAGTCTCAGAACTGGTACGGTCAACCGGATATCACAAGTAACGTTTAAAATGCGAATACCGCCCTTATTGCTACGAGATAAGATACTTTCGAAGGCATGGACGTGCGGCTAAGTGTCCACTGAAACGACCTTTAATACAGGGTTATGTTTGAACCGGAATATTGCAATATTAAATTGACAAGTTTCGAAATTAAGGAAATCATTAAAATTGAGGCTTGTTAATAGTTATATGTAGCACTAAATTCAAACCAAATGCATGTAGGTTACCTACTTTCCTGCCAGGGTTGCGGAATTTGTTCGAAAGAGTCACCGCGGCCCTGGAACGCAGAGGGCTTTAGAAGGAACACGGATGGGTTTTAGTCAGTAAGAGTCTGACACGCCCTTCCGCTCCACCCAGAGTGGAAGAAGTCATTTGATGATTTCCAATCATTAAGAAAAAAAAAAAAGATTACCTACTTTTCAGGTGTGCATTCAAGTCATCTGGTCGATAAAATTGTATTAATATAATCACAGGGATATCAAATATGTATATTAAATTCTTCCGTGACTGAGTGACTGACAGACAACGCAGAGTCGAAACTAATGGTCACAGAAAGCTGAAATTTAGCATGTAGGTTCCTTGGGGAGTGTAAATACTTATGGGATCGGGATAAAACGAGATATGCCGCGGGCAAGTCAGTATTTTATAAAAGCTATTAAATAACAGAGCATAGAGCCGGTTTAGTCGAACTAAACTTAATGAATTCCAAAGAGAGAAGTTTCCAGTTTGGTCGGTAGGCTCATCAATTCTCCTAGCCATTTCCCTTCGATACTGTGGCCGGCTTCCAGTCTAACTGGCTGAATACCAGTATTATATAGAGTGCTTGGCAGCTGACCTTTACCAGATAACACGATACTCGTTGGTAAGACTCATTGTCGTCAAGCTTCAAAGTACCCATAACGACTGTTAAAGATCTACAACTGACAGCCAGGACCAATGGCTTGCCGTGCATTCCGAGGCACCGAGGGGTCTCGGCATATATGCAATGCATCATCCGTGGCTGTTATGACTTTGCCATTTTTAACAGACTTAAAAAAAAGAGGTTTTTCTCAATTCGGTTGTCTTTTTTATGTTTTTAATTATTTTATGATGTCAAAGGATATACTTTTCGATTGGTCTCATGAAAATAGCGGGAAAAAATATGTCATCTAAGTAAACTGAATGCGTATTTTGTGTTGTTAGGTGTACCACTAAAAAATTAAAAATTAAAAAAAAAATACTTTTTTACAAAAAAATACAAACGACTTCCAAATAACAAAAACACTACAAAGTACAAAATAACTTTAGTTTCGGAAGTCAGTGTTAAAAACTAAGAAACAACAAAAAAACCGACTTCCGAAATTAAAGTAATTTTTCGCCAACAAATACCAGCTTGACCTGATTCCTCTCATCTATACCACAATTACGTGAACACAGCTCTTATCTGCCTCATCTTAGCAACTAAACCACTTCTCAACCACGTCGTAAAGCCAAGATGTGTGATGTGCTAACAGCAGTATAAACTTCCGCCATGTTGTCTTCCTTGAGCACATAACGTGTTCTTATTACAGCATCGTGTGCTATTGTCGCGATTATCACGTTCTGAAGTCGGTTGTTGGAGTTGGAGATCTATACTAATGCTAGCGGTCCCGACAGACGTTGTCCTGTCCGAACGTTAGCTTTATGTACGAAGAAAATTATAGAAATCGATTACAGCGCCACCTACCGGATCCAATTGCGAATTTAAACCATTCTCGAATCCCCTTGAACACACACAAAAAATTTCATCAACATTGGTCCAGCCGTTTAGGAGGAGTTCAGTGACATACACACGTACGTACACAAGAAATATATATATTAAAGATAATAAAGCTGAAGAGTTTGTTTGTTTAACGCGGTAATCTCTGGAACTATCAGTCGGATTCGGAAAATTTTATATGAATGTAGCATTCATGAGGAAGGCTATACGGGAACGGGGAAAAACGGGATATACGCGTACTAGGTCGCGGGCAAAACCTAGTCGTTTTATAAAAACGAACTTTTGCCCGCTAAAATTCATTAAAATCGGCCCGGCGATTTAGGTGTGAAAGCGTAACAAACCAAATCACTTTCGCATGTATAATATACTTAAAGCCTTATTCATAAAAACGTTATAACCATTACAAAGCTAAAATATTGATAAGCAAATTCTTTATCCAAAATTTCCTATGGAGAATTTGAATTTAGAATCTTTAAAAAAATATTTTAACAAACGTTCAATAAGTTTTTTTTATGAATTAGGAAGTTAATATACAGGATAATAATCCTTTGCACATTTTAGAAATCTGGAGACCAAGGATTTTTTCACTATTCCCAACCTCAACAACCACATTCTGAAAGCCAGTATCAACAGGCCTCTATTGATTTTCTTTCAGAATGGACCCACCAAAAAAGCGCTGAGGCAATGAAGCTCGATGAGTCGCGGACAAACAATTCAACTGTCTGGGATCCGGCAACGAATTTAGAAAGAACAGCGGAGGAGCTAGATCGTGGTCTAATACGTACTTAATCGTCTTATTGTAGAGCAAAGACTGTCTTCTTAAGGCAAAGAATGAACGCAGGACCCCAGATTTCGAGCCTGCGGACGGCGAGCGTTGGGTGGCTCGCTGTCTGATAACCACCAGGCCCGGGTCGATGGCGCGTTGTATTCCACGCGTGCCTCAAAGAGATGTCAGCATAGGAGACGGGGCCCGCTAGGGCCAGAGCCTGCGAGGGTTGCGGAATTTATTCGTAAGAGTCACCGCGGCCCTGGAACGCAAAGGGCTTTAGAAGGAACACGGATGGGTTTTAGTCAGTAAGAGTCTGACACGCCCTTCCGCTCCACCCAGAGCGGAAAAAGTAGTTTTATGATTTCCCATCCTTAAAAAGGACCCCAGATTTGTTCATTGTGTGTTGAAAGTCATGAGGGCCGTTAGAATGTTTTCCTTTTACTTCGTCAATTGACACAAATACAATAGCCGTTGCAATTTGGGTCAGCTCTGAATACCGGCTGGCTTATTTCTGGGAATACCTGTACACCAGGAAAATGACAAATAAAAATCTTATTATACGTGAGCACTTAAAACGCTAGAAAGTTGTTAATGTTACAACATTTTAGCTGTTTCAGGATTGTATGCAAAGTGATCGAGAATGACTCATCTTTACTATTGAGAATAAATGTGCGTCAGTAAGCAAATAACTTGACAGTTTATGTTAAATACTAAAATATGGCAACCTCATCTTAGCCCTTCGGAATACCGGATTTTTTTACGAGCAAGTTTCATGAAATCCGGCTCGAAGGACCATGAAATCCAAACTAAGGCGCGTCATTTCGAATTGCAAAGGGTATGCAAATAAAACACAAGATAACTGTTTGTTTTATTTTAGTCCTTTACTACTTACTGCATGTCATGAAAAGACAAATAGGATAAATTAAATTTACCTTAAGAATTGGCACAGAATCGGGAACAATGGAGGGAGTGGACAAAAGATCTTTGACCAACAGTGAGACATTTCAAGCTAGGTATAATGCATGCAAGTTTCAGAACTGAATATCATTTAAAATTGAACCCACTTAGAGAAACGTGTTATGGTAGTTACCGAGAAACACCACTAGGAGATCAATCAGCCAACAGTCTTATTATGACCGATTCGCCACACACTCGATTACCGATGCACGCTCGAGTGCTCGAACGTCACATCGATTACAAACCGCTCGTAAGTCGTATGTCGTACGTTGACGACACGCCGGAATCGTGACGAAGTATCAAGGTCGCCTGGCTCGAATTGCAAGTCTGTACAAATCACGTATGTAGTGAAATGTGAGGGACATTGGAAATAAGAGTTTTGTGAGCAGTTGGTGGTTTGTCGTAGGATGATATGAGATATGAGACTACGTAGATGGTAGGAGATACTACAACTGCTTTTTGAGATGTCAAGAGTGTGACCCTGGAAAGAAAACATGATAATTCATTCCGGATGTTATCCTGCCTTTTTTTTCCAAAACGTCAAAAAAGTCGAAAGTCATTTATTCAAATTAGGCTGAGTGCCAACACTTTTTGAATGTCAAAGTTCTACATAAAGACAGTTCCCCTAAACGCCCGCCCGTCACCACTTCCTAGTGTTTTAGTACTTTGGTTATACGGTTTTTATATTAAGTTAAAGTCGGGATTTAAAAAAAGACTTGGAGCTAAGTTTGTTCAGTCATTTCTTGACGATGGTAGTCAGATGACCATCTAGATTTTTTTTTTTTGAATAACATAAAATAAAGAAAACTAACTTCATAGCGTCATGTTGTCATGAACCAGAAGCGATTTTAGGAAGTCAGGGAAACTATTTGTCTTCTAGATATCCTAATGGTCACACAGGAGTGTCCTCCTTTTATCTGTTATATACAGATCCTCTGGAGTGCCCAGAGCCTTTTTATGGCCCGAAAATAACGATCTTAATTAATTTCAAACCATTTTAGTGTCTGAGTTAAATGGTAGCCTTAGCCTTTTCCAGAATGAGGTAACCGACAAAAATTATCACTATAAAAACGTTAAGATGGATCGAAGTCATCACTTAAGCCTTGTTATGATTTTGGCATCGTCCGTTCTCATGGTCAACTTCCAAAAGAACTGATTTATCTGTTTGTGAATTCATAAATTAGGTTCGAAATAAATTTTTAGCTTAATTTCTAACTAAAGTTAATTAACTAAGCCGAAAGAGCAAAGAAATAAATACAATTCCTGTTCCCACGTAAAAACCAACTGCTAATAACTTGCTAATTCAATGTTATTACTTCTAAGAAATGTGGGAAATTCTTAGGCCCAACAACGGTTACAAATAAATTATTATTATTTAATCGAGCAGAAATTATCGATAATCACTTCCAAAAACGGTGATACATAAATAACTTGACAATAAAGAACGATTTGAGGAGACAAAACTTTGAACTAAACCGCTAAATTTTAATTTAAAAAAACGTCACGTTTTGAGACAAAGTCAATAAATCTCTAGAACAACAAAACCAGTCCAACGACCAATAAATTACTCTAAAACAAAGACAACTTAACTTAGCTAGTACCAGGAGACCATATAAGAAAAGAACTTAACAAAGAAATCTCGATTAACACTAACATCAAATTCCAATATTCCTGTCTCTCACGCACTACGTCAAGGACAATACGAAAGATAGAGACGGTGACATACTAATCAGCTTCGTATCGTAATCGTAATTTCGCCACGCGACCGTGGACATGTCAAAACGTTAGACGCGGCTTGAATGAAAATGGCGGATGCCTGACTGGAATTAATTTTGCTAGACAAAGGGTATCAATGCCTTTGATAGTATGTAATTAGTGTTTAGGTATTACATTGTAAATAGGTTTGTACTTGTGGTGTAGTTTTGTTCTGTAAATATCTTAACAACCTTAGGTGAAGTGAGCCTGAAGTGAGCTGTCACTTCCAAGCATTGAAGGAATGACAGTTCACTTCAAGCTCACTTCATCTGAGTTTTGACTCCTAAATGTGTAGAGAATAATCGGGCTGCCAGGTTAAGGGAAGCAACCAAGCTTAACACATTTTATTTTATCAGCAATTTTGATAAAATTCTTTGTCTTTTTTACATCTTAAAGAGAGACGCTTGACCTGTTGAAGTTTCTTAAAACCGGATTTGGAGAAAACGATGGTATCGCTAATCATCATCTGCCTAGCCTTTTCCCAATTATACTGGGGTCGGCTTCCAGTCAAACCGGATTCAGCTGAATACCAGTATTTTACATGAAGCGGCTGCCTACTAGACCTCCACAACCCTTTAACTGGGTAACGCGGTCCTCATTGGTAAGACTGGTGTCAGATTTTCTGGATCGCTAATCATCAAAAGTCATTTAACCATTTTCCTTAAGAAAAATGGAAAAAATTAGGCAATCTTTTCTGGCATCATCTTGGAACAGCCATAACTACGTAAGTCTAGAAAGTTGTTTGGAATTCAGGTTTATTTTGTAACGTACCTAAGCATCAGAATTTTCGACTTCAGTCGTTGTTTTTTGAAACCGAAAGTCTGCCTTCAGTCTTTGTTCTACGTGGACGAAGTCACGGGCATCAGCTAATTGGTAATACAATTCTTAGTTCCAGTCTTTATATATGTCACCGAAAAATTGCAAACGCCGTAAGATTGTAAAATATCGCGTGAAATTGTTAACAATTTTTTTCTTATACTTTGAAAACTATTGAATTTATTGTTTACAAAACGATTTTGTCATAATATATCGAGAAATTATAACCTAATCAAGATTGATTACAATCTTACGGAGTCTGCAATTTTCCGGAGAAACATACAATGAAGAACTCATCTCTCTCTCGGACCAGCCAGTATCAAATCTTTTCTCGTTATCGCATCACATAGACGTTTATAGTTTTTTTGAAACATTTTATCTCTAAATCAGATTTAATCAGGCATGACAAGACACACTGAAACTTGATGATCTATTGTTTATAAAAACTAGAACAAAAATTGGTTGTCTGTAAAGTCGGTTTACGGACGATAGTTTAACGTGACAACGGCATAACAAAACATTGATGCAATGGTCTTAACGTTACAATGAGTCATCCTTTTTCGTGCGTGCAGCCGGCGTTCATCGAATTATTAGACGATGTCACGTCAAAAAACTAGTTATTTCCTGGAGTCTCCTCTTTCTTCCTAATTACTTCATAAATGAGACTAACAAACTAACATGATTTAAAAGATCTAAATCGGAATTCAACCGTATCAAAAGAAAACCAGCGAATTGTTTTAAAATATTCTCATTACATGAAATTTTCTAGTATTAAATATTAATACAAATGTTCCAACCCGTTAATTATTTAGGCAATTAGTAGTAATAAATATAGTGTGCATATGAAGATATACCAGGCTTGAAGGAAACTATTGGAGGTCGCACGTGAAACGTTACACCTGCACGCTCCGATGGTTACTTGCAATGTTTTATGCTAGCCTGGTACCTGCTGAGAAGTTTTCTTGGAAAATCCTTTTGCTAACAGAGGTTTTTTTCCTTCCACTAGGACCACTAGTTTATTTATATATTTATAATGGTTGCTTATTTACCCATTTTTATAATTATTATTTTATTTGTATATTCCTTTTAATATGTGCTCCGAGAGTGTATCCGTGGCACCACTGACTGGCCCTATCAGATTACCAGCGCTGCGTTGTTTATTTTTTAGATATCGCAGCATATGCTGAGATACAGATTATTATTATAGTTTATTACAGATTATTATATGTATATAATTACATGTTTGTAATATTATATTATTGTTTGGTTATTAATTTTATTTTACTGTTTTGTTTGTCGTGTGCAAGTCCCAAATAAACATATTTTTTTATTATTATTTTTTTCACATACTCTCTTTTTGATAGCTATAACCTGAGGTTTTCACAGTCAAGAGTGAATAGAATACTACTAGGCAAGCGTGCTCCATCGTCGACCACATCATCGCTTACCATCAGGTGAGATCGTGGTCAAAAGTGAGCGAAATATAAACTTTGGCAGGTATTTAGTAAAATAATCTAAACAGAAATTCCAACCCAAGATTTACAGCATTCCTAATAATTGACGAAGCAAACGTTTTCATAGATTTTAATCATTTACAAATACATAAAAGTTTACTGCATATTTATCCTTACAAATAGTCTAGTATTGACACCAGTTGACAAACATCTAAGTTACCTCTATTTACAAAATCATGTTTTCCATATTTTTCCTTGTTCTTGTAATTAATAATGCCTTCATGCACTTGACTTTGAACCTTGCTGACCTCTGTGAGGCAATGGTCAATAATTATGACAGAGAACAAACATGTATTGACAATCTAGTTTTATGCCTTCCAGGAAATGCAAGAACGATATTATTTATCGTTTAAGGTTTTCATTTTATGATATGCAATTAAATGATCCGAAGTATAATTTAACTAACATAATAATTTGTAATTGTCTGCTTAGGGCTTATTCAGACGAGCGACACTTTGCCAACGGCAGATAGCACTGTAGCCGTTTATTTTAATTAAGCCTAATGCCTTTCTTTTCAAACGCCTCATTCTGATGTATGAACTAAAAAGGCGTTTGGATAATTGTATACCTATGTAAATTAAATTAATTTTTGTTTACTAAATATTGTAAAATTATATTTGAAAAGAGTAACTATGGAGTTTCCTGTCCGTTCTTCTCCATAAGAATCTACCTTTCCGAATGGACAGTAGTCACTTTATTAATTTTATACTATTATTTTTACTGTAAATGATGACGTTCAAAAGTGCCGTTTAATGGCCTAATTGAAATAAACGGTTTGACTTTGACTTTATATACTACATATTATTATGTACTTATTAATTCATTGAAAAAATAACTAGATCAAAAAATCATCCTAATTTGGACGATACCTACTTTTTATCCCGGACGACAAAAACTAACTAACGTACTGGTTTTCATTATAAAATTGATATTGATAACATGACTCATCGGTCGTTGGTTACCAACTAATTAATTACCTATCAGCGTCGATTGTTATGCTTCTAATTAATGCTGATTGTGACAATAAGTAGTCCAAGATCAAATACCTTTTGTTTCGGGGGACCGTCTTTTCACACGCTTGTATTGTTTTAAATGATGATGTAAATTCTCTTCTTTGTCTAAACAAAAACGCATTTTATATTGAGATGATTTGATCTTAAAGATGTCCGCAGATAGATGTGTTTTCATACAAATACACAAGAACACACACTCATACGTACATCACCCATTCGATATGGCTTTATGTTGTCAATTTCTATATATTATATGATGTAGTGGGTACCTACAGCTTTAAAATATAGGCCTAGGCTAAGTTTAGACTGTAGATATCCTTCAAATTATTTTGTTTTACCAATCTACCCGTCAACCTAAATTACTAATACGTATAAGAATGTAACTTGTGGAGATTTTTTTAGAAAAATCCCTTAGTCGTCGACGTATTGCCGCGTTGATCTTTCTTCCAATCAAACAAAACTATTGTAGAATCAATATGCAGTATGTGTAGTAACATACAGTAGGGAGGCGACTCTTCAAACAAACAAAAACAAGACAATAAATTACACATGAAGCAAGAATTCCAAACAAAACAAGCCTGTTGTCAAATAATAATAATAAGAATTATGTTGCAAGTATACATCGTAGAGTTTTTGTATGCCAGTGTACGGTGTCCCTAACAAGGTAAGTACCTTATAAAGACACTACTGAAGTTCCTTGCACGCATTATTATTTAGTTAGACTAGAGTCAAGAGCAAACCCATATTAAATAAAAAAAAAAAAAAAAGTTACAGGAAACATTAAGCCGGTACATTTATTTTTTTAATACGAAATTATGGTTTTATAGATATTTTCCGTGATGTCGGCACTTTACATATGACTGGTAAATAAAATAAAAGTTTAATAAATAATTTGATATGTATATAAGCAGCTCCCGTTTTCAAATTTTACATGTATTTCGATTCTTTCTCTTGACAAAAAGTAACCTTATCCATAGAAACGCCAAGAACCAGTTAGCCGTAGATAAAAATTAAACAATTTTTAATTATTTTATTTTCTAGTCTAAATGATACGATTTCTCATAAATAAACGTGGTAGCGAAAGTTAAGATCGCAGATAACGCGAAAGGGCATGCTTCGGTGGCTCGCTGCTCAAATTATAAGGGGAAGGCACACTAACTAACTTAATTACTTAAATATTATTCTTAAGTAGCTTTTGCCCGCGACTTATTCCGTTTTTTCCCGTTCCCGTATAGCCAATATATAGCCTTCCTCATGAATATGTCTATCATATACGGAAATAATTTTCCAAATCCCACGTAGTACCAGAGATTAGCTCGTTCAAACGAACAAACCAACAAACTCCTAAGCTTTATTAAAAGAGTAAAGATTTATAAACACAGCTTTAACTACTGAGTCTAAAATAAAATCATTAGTTCTTTACGTACGAAAAGTTGAGCACTGAGAAAGGACTCTTTGAACCTTACTAGTCGGAGGAGCTTGTGGCTAAATAATAACAGCCGCACGGGTCGATCTTCAAGGTTAAGCAACGCTTGCCAAGGTTGATCAATGGATGGGTGACCATCTTAACATACAAAGATCCCTCAGTGCCTCGGAAAGCACGTTAAGCCGTTGGTCCCGACCGTCATTTGTACATCTTTGACAGTCGTTACGGATAGTCAGAAGTCAGAAATACTGAGACCAGTCTTACCAAGAGGCATCGCTTTATCCAGCTACTCGGTCCTTGTAAAATACTGGTACTCAGCTAGACTGAAATGACCTTAACATAGTTTGGGAAAGGCAAATTGAATGACGCTGGAAAAATACTAGTATTGAAATAAACACGTTACTAGAAGTTACCAAAACCAGACCAATTTGTAATTGTGTAACACAACCCAACACAAGATTGTAATCGCAATACATTTCGTATTGACATTTACGACGGTACATTTTATGAATGTTATAACATTATTTCAACGCGGAACGTATTTGGTCTCGCTCAATCAAACGTATTGAGAGTGCTTGTTACCAGGCTTTACTATCTAATAGAATAGAATACTGTTAATACACCATACGTGTATAAGTTGCAGAAACGATACATGAAGAAAACATTACATGCGGGCCGCCTTATTATTCTAGCAAAAGATTATTTTGTTGTTTATTTATTATAAACTAGCTGTGCCCGCGACTTCGTCCGCGTGGAATAGTGACTTTGGGCAGCATTTTTTGGTTTATTTTGGATAATCAACACCGTCGAATTCAAAATTTAAAATTTCGACTTTTTATAGTCAAAGTCAAAGTCAATTCATTTATTTCAACTAGACCATTAAAAGGCACTTTTGAACGTCAAATTTACAGTTTAAAATTAAAATATAAGTGACTCTAGTTGTCCATTCGCAAAAAGTAGATTCTTATGGAGAAGAACGGACAAGAAACTCCATAGTTACTCTTTTCAAATATAAGTTTTACAATATTTTGTATACATAGGTACATTGATCAATTGATTATATTATGTGAGCACAATGCATCCAACATTACACTAATATACAGCACACACTTATATACTATAGGTACAGCAAAGCAATACCAGCAGAGATAAAATTAAGTTTGCTAGTAAGGGACATGGTACTCACATATTTACTATATAATTACAACGGTATGGATACATCCAAGCTCTGTTTCACTGGTATTCTCATAAGACACATGTAAGAGTCATAGACCATTCTGAATTTCTGAAAAGCTTGGCCTATTAAATTGATCTCACTACTTTTATATGCCAAATTTTTGGGGATAGGAACTTGGCCTATTTTCACATTTCTGTTTTTTCGTTATTCCTTCCTGGCCCAGTTTTGAAATAAGATTTTCACAATTTATCATTTATCATTTACCATTTACCATTTATCATTTATCATTTATCATTTAAGTATCATTTATCATTTATCATTTATCATTTATCATTTATCATTTAAGTATCATTTATCATTTATCATTTATCATTTACCATTTATCATTTACCATTTACCATTTACCATTTATCATTTATCATTGACAGATTTACATTGAACCACTTTCTCACCTGATGGTAAGCAATGATGTGGTCGATGATGGAGCACGCTGACCTAGAAGTGACCTATTCACTCTTGACTTAAAGACCCTAAGATCCAGTTATCAGGAAACACAGTCCGACGGAAGTTCTTGGATCACTTTTCCTGATATTTTTTTGTATTCCTGATGAGCCCTTTCTTGACCTCAACCTTGCCTGATGGTAAGCAATGGATGAGATCGAAGAGGGAGTGAACGAGCGCAGAAGATGCCTGTTCATTCGTATTTTGGAGACGGTATATATGTAATATCATAAATGGTTGAGAATAGAGGTGCTGGCAGATGATCTCAGACTTTAGCTGATATATAATTTAATTTCTATCAAATACTTGCAACGCGTACAATCAACAATACACGCATTGTTTATACAGATAGTAAAATAATGCTGATGCGAACACAATCGTACGTGCTGTTCGAACCGTAGTGATTCACAGATCGCATTGTATGCAGAATTCCTACCAGCCTGAGCGTGGCACGTCCATCGATGTACCTAACTTGCGGGTGGCATTTCCATTAATTTTTAACATCTTTTTCTTTGTTCAATTGTTTTTTTTATGTGGTTGTAGAAATTGCTGGAGAGCCTTGACCCTGATTATTTAAATAATCGCGAAATATTCGCTATGTCTGTTTTTCTTTCGCGTTCTTGCAATTCCTTGATGCATTTACATCTCGATTGGTACTACAAGATAAACTGTAAATAATTATGCGTCCATTCTCTTCATTGGGCCGATCGAAGTGTTTTATAAGAAAAATACTTTACTATTGTTCTCTTGTACTTTGTGTTTGTTGATCTAGTATTGTGTCTGTGTCGAATAAATGTTTCTTATTATGTTCTATTATATTCTATTAATTCGACACGCCATATTGAATATTTATCGTAAAAACACACAAGAATCCTGTTTAAAAGTTCTGTATTGTCACAAGCACATACGGATGTTTTCTCGAACGTTTGGGATGTCGCAACAATCGATGTTCAGAGATCTTTGTATACCTACTATTCTCACATAATACAAGTGTGGGGCCATAGAAGCGACGGGCGAGAGAGCGGATGTACAGCGGCACAATAAGCCATAATAAGATAAACAATTTACATTTGCCAGCGGATTTTCCAGTGAGAAAATTCCAACTCAGTTACACAAATATATTCGTATCCAAGTTTCAGAAAGTGTTTTCAATGATAAATAATAATATATTTTGTAAACAATCGCACACTTTGCCTTAAATGGAAATCATTGACTTGTGTTGCAGATGACTGCAACACAAGTCTGACTGTGTGTCCTAGTTGACTTCTCTGAGAAGCTGTCAATTTAAACCTTCATACTAACGTAGATTTGCAACTTCGACAGGCTATTTTTGCCACACTGACCCTGGCTTTAGAAAGCGGGCGGACTCAATTTGGCACCCTAGGCTTATCTTACAACACCTAGTGATTAACCAGCCTAATCGTCAAGGGCAAAAGCCATTTTCCTTCTTTTCGAGTTGATGGTTAACTCCTTAGATTTGGGCCTAGTAGGTGGCCACGTCAATTGCAGCGTCGGTGGCATTCATCAAATCCCCCAAAGTACAGGTGCATGGGCACTTCGACCACTTTAACGTGTGGCTCATGTTCTGGACAGGAGCACCGCACTCGCATTGTGTATCCGACGGGTCTATGAAACCCCATTTTGCCAGGTTGTGTCTGCACCGGCCTACCTGGGTGCGCAACTGATTCAGTGGTTTCGATATAGACCACTGCAGATCACGTCGTTCAATCGATCTCGTTTTAAGTGAGGTATATTTCAGCGTCCTAAATTACACGTTACAGTAGGTACATAGGTCAGTTTCAAAGATATTTCCAAAAAACATATTTTTACTTCTAATCAAAAATCAATCAAGAAACAGTGATTCAACAGGTTTATAAACAACTGTAATTATTACTTTATCTATTATTTCATCTAGTTCGATCCAGCCCGTCCCTAGCTGTCCTCCCCCCAGCGACGCCCTAAGCCGAGGCCCGTACCCCACAGGGGGTGCCCTTAGCGTGTAGTCGCTTAGTTTGCAAGTTTTTATAAGCTCTGGCTGGGGCCACCGACAACCTCATAGGCTGAATTGCGAGACGCCACTCACAAAAAAAAACTATTATTTCATGTTTAGTAGATCCATTGTTTGGCTTTTCATGTTCAGCTTTTTCGTTATTTTTATCTGCGTTCAGGCGCTGGTTATCGCTGTTGGTGTGGCCACACTACTTCAATAGACAGAATTCTCCTTTTACAATCGATGTTCACATGACACTATTCCTATAGGTTCACGTCTGTCTGCCTACCCGTTTATGTAACCTGCAAGTAAGCTGTAGCTGTGTATGTACATATACAATACATAAAAGTATTACTCAAAACAGGGATTTTTTTTACATTTTTCTAAATAAGGCTAAACAAATAACAAAAGGATCTCAAAACAAAATGACATCCAATCATTTTAAGGGACACGAGACATTTGAATATTGTATGCGAATCCCATAAATTTTGGACTTTTCGACAATCATTTTTGCTGATAGTACTGTACCCAGACCCTCTGTACGGCTGAAGATCAGCGTAGCTGGCTGACTGGATTGTACAATAGTGGCACATGGGCGGACTTAATGCATCAAGGCATTCTCTACCAGTCAACCTTTGGGTTATAAAAATACTGTGGTGGTAGGTGTACAATAAATAAATAAAATTTAAAATCTAATTTTAACATTTCGGAAAGAATATACAGTTCTGCCTATACAAAGTTTTCTATTTCCTATTCTCAAATGTTATAATAACAATTCCAGTTTCGCTTGTCATTACTAAAACACGAACATAACAAAAGCCCACTTGTCATGTACGCAAAAATCTTTACACAAAAAAAAAGAAAGTGTTACTACTGTTACCAACCCGATTTCAAAGATAGAGAGAGTGTTGACTTTGCACTTTTTATATAATCTAAGGTACCATCAATGATTACGGCTCAATATAATACGTTGAATTACTGCCTGTTGATCGACTGTGGTTTAACAAAGGGAATAAGAACTTAATCATGAGGCTAACTTTAGAAAGTGAGGTTAAGAAATAAAGTGGAAATTGAGGATGACTTTGCGAAGGTCGTTGGAAACGCGTTTGGACAACGCAAGCGCAAAAGTACATTCAATGTCTATTTCGACACCTTCTGTGTGAAAACGTAGGATAAAATCTATCAGAGATCGTCAAAATATTAAGAGATTGGCGACAATCATTATCGTTGACGGAATGTCTTTTTTCGTAGAGCAAAATTATCTTTATGGGCGAAAGCCTGTAATAAATTGTAATTATAAATAATTATATTTATATTTATATGGATATATATATAGATACAGCTATAGATTTTTTATTTTTTAAGATATATATATATATATATATAATATTAAAATAAAATTGTACTTACATACATCAACTGATATAATGACATATAAAATTGAGTGTTTGTTGAAATATAAAAAGATCACCTAAAAAAAATATTGGTTACAGTAGTTTTAATCCAATATCGATTATTAAGCTTCTATTCCCATAAAATAACACAATTTATGAGTGTCCGGTTGCCGCACAATATTCTATTATTTATTATTGTTTTATAATGACTCCAGCGATCGGAAACCAATGATCAACGCCTTACCAAACAGATAAAGGTTCCTAATGAAATCGAGTTTGATATTAATAACCTAAGTTATATCTAAGTAGGTCCTAGAGTAGTATAGTTGGTTCTAACTGGAATTTAAGGATAAATATTAAATAACTAGGTAGGTATGGTGCAGTGACTGGGCTGGATGTCTGCCGGACGCACATCGAGTTGTAGGCCCGTAAATCATAAAATTGTTCAGGGTAACAATTTTGTGTTTTACGCGAAATTGTTAATCGCAAGAAGGTACTGCGGCAGACCACTAAGGAGATGGCGGCACGACTGGGATGTCTTCCTAAGGCATTGGCAAGAAATTGCATAGAACCTGGGAAAATGGAAGGAATGGAGGGAATCCCGGTCTTTTTAGATCAAGGTCGTGAGCGAGTTAGTTGTGAAATAAAAAAACACTTAATAATAAAATTTTGTTTTGATTCACCCCTCCGTTCCTATTCACCCCGTTTGACGGTACCATAATATTGTTTAGTTATGTACCTGCACGTATGTTATTGAAAATTCCACATTCTATACTTGAATGACATAAATCTCCGATCACCGTCTACAATTCTGCATAGACGATTATAAAGCCCGTGTGCCAGACGACGCTTAACAATGCCAAACAAGTAGCCATATTGTTGCCATGTCTGATGGCAAGTTGGCAACGAACAATACAGTGTCATGGTGCAAAAATGTTGGATGATTATTGTTGGAAATTATGGCCAAAAGCTGTCGGGCAAGGATTAACGTTTTTTTGAGAAGCATAAAAGTTAAGACTGTCTATTATGGATGGGCGACGTTGGGACACGCTTACCGAAAAGCAATCTATGCTCTCTTAAACACTCGCAAGTTATACATATTAGGAAACACAGGCTTAACATCATGCTTTCCTAGGCACGGAGACCTCTCAATAAACAAAACCGCTTTATTTATACAACTTATAGTCAATCACCATAAATACTTAACTAACTATATACACTAGAAATAAAAACAAAAACTCCTAACTAAATTAACCCTAAAATATGGCGTCAAAAAAGTCATCCGCATCGCTGTCAACTGGAACTGTACCCAATAGACTGGCGGCATTGCCACGTTGTATGGCAATGCTTATTCTTTGACCAAGGTATATGGATTCAACATTAAATATTTAAAAATAAACCCAGCACGTGTCAGCAAAGTACACATTCCTCGCGAACACGTGAGCATTGGGCAAAGCATCGCCAATATTGGTCCACACACGGCCGGCTTGCCAAACATTGCTGGTAAAGGTCACGTTACATAAGTTCGGATGTGACCGCCGGCACACTTGCCGAGTCCGAAGACTCCGTCTTTGGATTGTTGACCCTATTTCTTATAACTATATAAAATATTTCGGTCAAGTGCGTATTTAATATGCGCGGTTTGGTCACAGGTATCGCAATTCGGTTGTAGATTGGTGAAGTGTGATTGTTTCTTTATAAAATGATCTAGTTTTATACGACGGCAGGCTACAAAGCAACCCCGGGCGTCGGGAGTCGCAGGGAGCCCCGGCCGCCGTAGGCGCGGGCCTGCGGACGGCGAGCGTTGGGTGGCTCGCTGTCCGATCACCATCAGGCCCGGGTCGATGGCGCATTGTGTTCCACGCGCGCCTTAAAGAGATGTCAGCATAGGAGACGGGACCCGCTAGGTCCAGAGCCTGCCAGGGTTGCGGAATTCGTTCGAAAGAGTCACCGCGGCCCTGGAGCGCAAAAGGCTTTAGAAGGAACACGGATGGGTTTTAGTCAGTAAGAGTCTGACACGCCCTTCCACTCCACCCAGAGCGGAAGAAGTAATTTGATGAATTCCCTAAAAAAAAAAGGCCACAAAGCAAATAGCGGGACGAACTAGATAGGTTAAGTCCAAATTGGCAGGAAGAAACACGAGCTCACTGAAGACTACACAACAACACACATCATCACCATCTGCCTAGCCTTTCCCCAACTATGTTGTGGTCGGCACCACAACATAGTTGGGGAAAGGCTAGGCAGATGGTGGAATCTGATTTGACTGGAAGCCGTTCCAGTCAAATCGGATTCAGATGAATACCAGTATTTTACGTGGATGCTGTCTACCTTCACAACCCATTAACTGGATAACACGGTACTCCTTGGCAAGACTGGTTTCAGATTTTCTGGCTTCTGACTATCCGTAACGACTGCCAAAGATCTACAAATGACAGCCGGGACCAACGGCTTAACGTGCTTTTCGAGGCATGGAGGAGTCTCGGTATGTTAAGATGGTCACCCATCCACAGACCAACCTCGGCAAGCGTTGCTTAACCTTGAAGATCGACCTGTGCGGCTGTTATTATTTAGCCACGAGCTCCTACAACACACCCATGGCATATCTCACAGGAATCATGCTTTAGCTTTTTCCGATATAAATGTAGTATGACACAAAGCTATATTCCAGACCAGAGACACGTTTAGGTTAATGTCCGGTCCAGACATGGGCTGGCAGTGATGTGTTATTTTTCAGTTTTTATTTATTTTAGTTATAATTATTGTAGTTGATAAGTTTTTTAGTTTTTTAGTGTTCTGTGCGTTTTTTCCGGCAGAATAAATTGATTTTCTTTCTTTCTTTCTTTCTTTCATATTATCTAGAATTTTTGTAATCGAATCTGTACTTCCAGAGATTCCCCCAAACAAACAATTTTACCAATTTATAAATGAATTATGACAGAAATTACTAGTCTACTAGCAAAGGTAAATAACTCAATCCAGTGAGACAGTATCTCGCAATTTCACCACCACCCACACTGTTGAAACCGGAACCGAGCGCTGTTGCTATGCAGCAGAAATAGATTTTGTGGTATCGATAATTACTTACAGGAAATTGGAATGCCTACTTAGCAAGCATTATTTCATCAGTGTTATAGTAAAATGGCTTTCGACCACGTTCATGTTTTATTTTCGCAAAAAAGTAGCCAGGGTGGTGTCTAGGGTCTCCATCTATCTCTGTACTACTATTAATGACAATCGGTTCAGCGATATACCTCATAAAAAACGTGCATTTTTCGGGATTAAATTTAGCTTTTCATAGTCAAAGTCAAAACGTTTATTTCAATTAGGCCATTAAAGCGCACTTTTGAACGTCATCATTTACAGTTCAGTAAAATAATATAATAATAGTATTACATTAATAAAGTGACTCTCCTGTCCATTCGGAAAGGTAGATTATAGAGAAGAACGGACAAGAAACTCTATAGTTACTCTCTTCAAATAATGGTTTTACAAAATCTGGTATACAAAAATTAATTTAATATTATGTGAGGACGATGCACCCAGAGTATGGTACTTATAGGAACAAAGTATTACCAGTAGAGGTAAACTTATTAATTTTCTAAATAAATTTAGGTAAATCGTACTCACATATTTACAAAGTTTGAAAGAAATTTAGAAATTTAATCAGAACTCTCAAAGAGCAAATCAAATGCAAAAGAGAATCTAAAAGAGCTAACGTTCCGGATATTATTTGCAATCGATAGGGCTGTTTTTAAAGAGTTTGGAATAAGACACTTCCGTTACCTTGTACCAACAAGAATAAAACTGTTGAACAAAACAAAGTCACCGAAACTTCAGGTTGTAGTGTTGTACTATATTTTTTTTATTACACGATTAATCGATGGATGAGCTGTAGATACTGTGTGAAAGTTGAAATAGCTTGACAGGGCCATTCGAATTAGTTATTACTGAGATGACAAATAATTGAGAAGTATTGAAGAAGACGGTATGTTTCGTTGGCCCTAAATGAATTGGGATAAGGAGAGACCATGGCACGAAGACCGATTTCAGGAGCATTAAACATAGACTTACATACTAAGAATTGAATATTGATACATTGATGGTTGAAAACTATTATCAATATTATGATACAATAGAATGTGCGCTACTCGTACCTACTACTTAATGAATGTGACGTGTAAAAATCCATAACTCTTAAACTAAATCTACTCGTACGAACGAGTCAGCGTGGATTTCAAACCACCCCCTATGAGACAGATCTCTTTGATCTGTGTTCCAGCAGTGGAGACATTATATGTATTTTTTTCGAAACGTCATAAATAAGTGACAAATGAGTACGGCGAATATGTGGCTTGGTGTCGGGGGCACGCTGATGCGTTTATGCTCCGGCGTTAACGGGACTTACCTGTGGCGGCCTTAATATTAAATTAAAGCCAAGGCTTATTCAAAAACTTACAAACTAAGCGACTGCACGCTAAGGGCACCCCTTGTGTGGTACGGACCTCGACTTAGGGCGTCGCTGACGGGAGGACAGGAAATTATAGGCTGACCATGATATATCCTCAACCATAGACGATCAGTAGCGAGCGGAAGGCACAGATAGCTGAGAGAGAATGGTTGCACAACACAAGTTAAACGATCGCCTCGCTCAAGTGACATAACTGTGATGAAACCCTTGCGTCAGCGCTCCGTTTTGACTGCCCACCAATGAGAGTTATTTATTATAAGATCCGTTCTTACGCAGTGTAATTATAAGTTGTATTGATGTTCCGGTTGGCGATGATGACAGAAAGAAAATAGTTTATTCTGCACAGAACGAAATTAAGATTATGATAAAACGGATTGGTTACATTGCATGCCTTTCATAAATAGATAGTTAAGATTTATGGATCTCGCCACATTTATTTTGAGATTCATATATGAATAGCGTGACTTTCAGAAAGATTTAACTAATTAGATCCGAGACGCAATTGAGAATTTGACGTTTAGTTCGACTCTTCTATAATATCTTCTGTTCCTAACTTCAAACTGTGTGTATACAATTTTTTCGTGTAAAGCCAGGGCGGGTCGCTAGTACAGCAAAATATACTATGTATGAATAGATATTAAATAGGTAAAATGGAAAGGCGTGAGCGGTGACTGAGTGCGCAGCTTGCGAAACATAAGCTGTACTCTAGTTTAGTGACCTTATTAGTCATTATAATAAATAGCTCTTTGGTCGATTGGATCGGTGGTTGAACTTCGAAGTTAAGCAACGCTTACTGAGGTCGGTCCTTGGATGGGCGACCATCCATTACATACCGAGACTCCGTCGTGCCTCGGAAAGTACGTTAAGACGTTGGTCCGGGCTGCCATTTGAACACCTTTGACAGTCAGAAAATTCTACCTCTATAACAGTCTTGCCAAGAGTTACCCAGTTACTATGATGTGGAGGTCTGGTTGTCCGTTCTTCTCCATAAGAATCTACTTTTTTCGAATGGACAACTAGAGTCATTAATATTTTAATTTAAAACTGTAAATTTGAAGTTCAAAAGTGCCTTTTAATGGTCTAGTTGAAATAAATGAATTGACTTTGACTGATAGGCACTTGCTTCATGAAAAATACTGGTACTCAACTGCAGCAGAGCTAACCCTCAGTTAGTCAAAACAATACTAGAACATCCAATAAAAATACACCACGTAAGTACATATTTTAAGAACACTTTACTTATATTGTAACAATTATCGTAAGTTTTTAAAACAATAGTATCCAATCGCTTCTTTCTGAAGAAAGATATGGGTGGCAAGTTACTGATACAAGGCTAATGGTAAAACACTCATCATAAATCATCGTATAATAATGACGACTCCATACGATCATACCCAATACGTACGTATTTTATTAACTCTGTAAATGGTAATGCATATGATTAAGTTAAGTATTTGCTGTCACAGACTACCTGCATGTTCATGCAGTCTATCAACGTGTATTTGAAGAGCGAGAGAAGTACCCAACCGCAGCATAGAACTTCATTAAAACCATAGATGTATGACAGTTTTGTTTCATCCCCTTAAAAAGGGGGGTTATTACCTCCCCTAAGCATTTCTGCAAGAACCCATCCCAACTTCTACAATCCATTAATCAGACATGCTCATCATCTAGGACAACGAACCAGACTCAGTTTGCTACCAAAAATTTTCTCATGACCACTTTGGCCGAATTGAGAATCAAAGCTAAGCCATGCTCAACAGTCCGTTTGCGAACTGTGTACCAACAATAGCTGTCAATAATTTTTAATATATCCTAAGTCTATTAGACAGCACTGAAGACATGTCAAAATGTATGACAGCATTTGTGAATTATTGACGAGCTTGCGTTTGACCACAATCTCACCTGATGATAAGCGATGATGTGGTCGACGATGGAGCACGCTTGCCTAGAAGTAACCTGTTCACTCTTGACTTAAAGAACCCAGGTTGTAGCTATCAGGAAACACAGACACCGGCAGGGATTCCACTCCTTAGCCGTGTGCACAGTCCAACTAGAAGTATAGACGTTGAACCACTGTAAGCACTAGATAACTAGTTACTCTGTGGTGCACTTACTAGTCGTAGAACGAATAGATTCAGACAGGATGCATGTTATTAGCCAGCAATGTGTCGCGAAGGGCGCCAGAGCTCCAAGTAGAACGGATATCGAGCTGACCAAATCAGAAGGCTCAGGAGAGGTGGGAACCCTTAGCAGGAAAGTTGTGGAACAGTTTTGCTATGGCCTTTTTCCGAGTACGTTAGGACCTAACCTCCAATCTAATTTGACATGGTACAATCTATACTTATAAGAGTCGTTTATCCTCACTATCAACGCACAGTCAAAAGTACTAAGGTGAAATTTGGTTAAAGGTTTATTTTATAACTTAAGCATCCGCTACGAAATATTTTTGGAAATTCCAACTTAAGGGGTGGAAATGGGAACTTTGTATGAAAGTATTTTTTCTTTGCAGCCAACATCTACGTAGACGAAATCGCGTGCATCAGGTAGTACGAAATACCAAGCGAATTTGAATTTTAAACGAACCATGTTCAGGGTTCATGCTAGCTTGTGGGATTCTGACACCAATAGAGAGAACAGGGAACAACTTGAATTGCTCTGTCATTTTCTCGGTTTATTTCATACTTTACATTCATACTTTACTTTACTTTTCATTCTTTTTTTTCAACATTTTATTTCAAACCAAAAAAAAAAAATTAGCTAAATTGGTCCAGCCGTTCACGCGTGATGCCGTGACCAAGGGAAATAGGGATTCATTTATATATATATTGATTATCTAGTCGGGAACAGCTAATGCACTGGTATAAAAATAGCTATTTAAAAAAAAATGGTGGTGCTGTTGACTGTAAATGCTCTTAACTGCACCAAACAGACTTAAAGCTATTGTCCTGAAATCAATACAAATAGGTGCACTTCTCATGAACACAATCTAAAAGGTCATCCTTGTACCGACGCGCGACGGCCCAAAACTGACCGGATCGTTTTCACTAACCTTGTACCGACGTCGACGTTGCGATACATGTTTATATGCGCGGACGCATGCTACGAAGGTTCGCACGTTGCAACACTTATTACGATCTGGCAACCTCGCGATTGTGATGGCACACAGTTGATGAGAACGTCTGATGAATGGGAAGTTGGGATGGGTTCCTGCAGAAATGTTTAAGGGAGGAAATATTGAATAAGGGTCAATTTTTCAGAAATTTGTTGTGCAACTTAGTCCAATCTACCTGCCCTGCATGTCCGTAAAACACCGACTTCCGAAATTAAAGTTATTTCATACTTTGTAGTGTTTTTTTTTTTATTTTGAAGTCGGTTGTATTTTTTGTAAGATAAATTTTTAAGATTATTGTAGAGGGTATTTACTTCTTATACTACGGGAAAAAAGACTTGCGCAGAACCGCGAATCAAAATGGTCTTTTATCAGACTATCGCTCCATGGAAACAGTTAGTTGTAGTCGAAGTTGTCTAAAATTTCAAAACTATTTTAACATAAGACAAACTATTTTGAAATTGGGTCAGGATGCGCATTGATATCGAAGGACTGTCACAAAGTTAAAAAAAACTCTTCATTCCAGCAACTTTACAAGTTATACCAAAAAATTTTGTCACTTTCCAGAAAGTTAAATTAACAGTCGCTTCATCAATATATATGTCACCGGTAAATTGCAGACTCCGTAAGATTGTAATAAATATTTATCATAATCTGATAAATATTTATTACAATCTTAATATTTCTCGATATATTATAAAAGAATCGTTTTGTATACAATAAATCCCATCCAAATTCAATAGTTTCCAATATATCCGTGTCTTATTTAGAAAAAATAGTTTACAATTTCACGCGATATTTTACAATGTTACGGCATTTGCCATTTTCAGGTGACATGTATAAAACTCTTTCGTTACGAGCGACTGACAGACAACGCACTTCCGAAACTACTGGTCGTAGAAAGCTGAAATTTGGCGTTTACGCGCACTAAGAGAGGATTTCGGGAAAAAACAGGATATGCGCATGCGAACAAAGTCACGGGCAAAATCAAGTATAAAATATTGGCATTCATCTGCATCTAGTGAAACTGGAATGTGACCCTTCGAAAACACAAAAGTCTCCCAAACTTATGTTTAAAACAAGTTTAATCCAACAAGTTATATTTATCCAAGACCTTGCATTGGCCTCACGTGTGCGAGGTCGGTCTGAGCATCATTTTATAGGAACTCGGTTGGTTAACCAAGATGCAAGATATGGTTGAGTATACATACTGTGTGCAGTGTTGCTTTATTTGTTTTTTTTCTCATGGTTGATTACGGAGGAGACTTTTAAGCAATGAAGAAAAAGAAATGTATTTCCCATTCCCATTATATTGTGTGTGCAATAAAGAATAATAATCTGGATCAAGGGCTTGATCCAGAAAGCAGTACTCCTGGACACGGCACGCATAGTTAGGAGGTTCCTCTCTCAGGGGCCCTGACCACCGGTAGCTTGGACCCTGTTCCCGATACCGGTGGGCTACTATTATTTATATTTTTAAATATTGTTATATCTTTGAATTTTAATATTTAAAATGTAATTTATGTATATACAATTAATTAAGGAAATAATAATAACGGTGGGCTACTATTTTTATATATTTAAATGATATTTGTATGATTTTTTTTAGAAATAAAATTGTATGGTTTGTACGGAATAATAATAATGGGGATTCAGTCAAGCTTCGAGTAGGTGGCAGCCAGGCATAAGCCTTCGTCATACATATTTAGGTCAAAATAAGAATGTATCTTTGACAAAGTTCTTCATGAAATAAGTCTTGTTTTTTTTAAATAAAATTACCCGTAAATAAAGTTTTTGAAAGTAAGGGCAACTATCATAAAAATGGTAATTTTGGTCGAATTCAATGAAGTGTATAGCCGATTAATTTGTAAAATTTTCTGAATAAACTTATTTTATTTATTTTTTTGCTTTAATCCGCCTCTGTACAGTGTTTTTACTAGTGCATAAAGTTTTAATAAATAAATAAATAATTTATCCATTTACTGTGTTTTAATGGCCCTATTTTTCTTTGTTTAGGAAACCAACAGCGATACTTAAAATAATTGCATTACAGCTTATTCGTTTAACAGCTTTGTATGTCAAATAATAGATTTCCCTGAGTAACTAAGATTCTATATACGAACGGACTAACAAGATAACATTAAAGTAACAATAATGAAATTACTTATTATTATACGACAACAGTATATATAACAGATATGCTCTCATACTGCGAGAACATCCCTCATGCGCAAAAGTGTTTTCTGCATGGCTCCAACGATATTTAATAAATTACCTAAAAGTTGGAGAGAACTACCCTTGTCACTTTTCAAAAATAAGCTGAGATTTTGTTTAGTTAATAAAGTGTACTACAATGTTTTAGATTTTTTGAATGAAAAGGACTTTTCTATTCCGACTTCTAATATATATGGTTGAATAACAATTTAATAATGTGAATTTTAAATCAATTGACTTTTAAGTGATACTATTTGACAGCATAAAAATGAATATACTGGACATAATTTAATTTATTTTTGACTATAATATACTTATACGTACTATAATAGCTTGACATCAATTATTATCTATTTCTTGTGTTTTGTAATTAAATGTAATTTTTATACCTCTAAAATTTGTACGCCGTTATTGGCAAAACATGGACGCTCACAACGTAGTAATTAATACCTTGCATGTCTGATTGATTAGTCAGTTTATGTAAACGCATGTTTAACAAATAAATTATCTTTTATCTTTATCTTTTATTAAGTTATGTTTTGAGTAAGATTTCTTAATAAGATATAATGTTTACCTAAAGAGGAGCCAATAAACACATTAATTCTTCATGAGATGAATAGATGAAGAATTATTCATCTCTCACATAATAGCTACATAATAATGTCTCGACACATACTTTCAATACATAAGCCATTGTTGACTGACCTCTCTGACCCTACATAAAAATTACATACGCTCTTATGTCTATATAAATAAAGTTCATATTCCAAACGAAAAAGTGACATCTTCAAGGATAAAATTTCGTCATAAGCTTGCTACAAGGCTTATGACAAAAATACTTTGAGGTATTATATAAGTTGTTGCGAATATCTGACAGATTTTTTTTGCTAGATTTTGTAGACATTTGCATAACTTAAGAATGTCTGACACAATTATAGGAAGTCTTGAATGAATTGGCTATTTCTAGCCGACGTGACGATACATTATTTCATAGTATCATAAATAATAAGATATCCTCAAGATTATTATACCCAGAAAGCAGAGTTAAAAATTAATAACAGTTCAAATTAAGGATTAACTTGTGTATTTTCTTGCTAATTTAAACAAAATAAATAGGTGTAAAAAAACTGTTAATTATTATAAAACAATGAAAAGATTAAGACCTATCTTTAATTAATTTTTAGATAATTATTTTTCATATAATATATGCGCACAAGCATATCAAGGTTATTTGCGTGTGACGTCACGCAGGTCATTTTCCACCATAATAAAATAAAATAGCATAATAAAATTTAGGCACAATTTTCAACAAATACACAAGCGGTTTCCAAAAAGAAAAAAGGTGCGGTGACATTGCGCGTTGATGTCTTTTCTGTGTAAAACAGTTCCGGGACCACATTTTTGGTTTTCAGTGTTAATTGTAAACTTCAAAATTTTAATAACAGTGTATTTAATTTCATGCAACGTCGAACCCTCGTCAAGATTTTATCATTTTCTTTTTTGTTTTGGTTATTCAACTTCGTTAACTAGTCATACATTGTGTTGATTACTATAATAATATCTACCAATCACATTGACTTACATGTGACTGTAATACCTCTTCTCTGTCTTAATATATATATTTCTTTTGTACGTGTGTATGTCACTGAACTCCTCCTAAATGGCTGGACCGATGTTGATGAAATTTTTTGTGTGTGTTCAAGGGGGGATTCGAGAATGGTTTAGATTCACAATTGGTGGCGCTGCAATTGATTTCTATAATTTTTCCTCAGACACATAGAAAACGTTCGGACCGGATGTATGCACGCGCATAACGATTGATTTGAACGACATGAACGATTAAAAAAAAAATATTTTTGTTGTGTTCGTAAATGTCAGGACAAGATTTGTATGAAAAAAAAAAAAACATTTGGGCGAAGCCAGGGCGGGCCGCTGGTTTTAAATAATTGCTTGGCTCATGTTTGACCACAGTCTCACCTGATGGTAAGCGAGGATGTGATCGACGATGGAGCACGCTTGCCTAGAAGTAACCTATTCCTTCTTGACTTAAAGACCTCCAGGTTCTAACTACTAGGAAACAGACTCCGGCAAGGAATTTCATTCTTAGCTGTACGCACAATTCTTTCAAAATGTCCCATAGTATAAAATATACTTTCAGAATGCTGGAGAGACTCTTTCATGTAATATAATAATAGGGACCCTACGTGCTAATGCCATTGAGATTCCGTTCTGAGAAAGGGATAGTGCTATGCATTTTATATAGCTCCATCTCCTTCCCGCACCGGTTTTAACACGTCATTGTATGGCCCCTGCTTCCCTAATAAATACTTAAGAGAACTCTTAGCAAAAATACAAAGTAACAGTACAATATTTCTTCAATACAATGACATTGTAAACTTTTTTTAAGGTTGGGGAATCATCAAATGACTCGTTCCGCTCTGGGCGGAGCAGAAGAGAGTGTGAAACTCTTACTGACTAAAACCCACCCGTGTTCTTCCTAATGTCCTTTGCGTTCCAGGGCCGCGGTGACACTTCCGAACAAATTCCGCAAAAAATTGTAACCTAACCCACAGTTAACCTAGCAAATTATTCAAAATGATGGGTTTTTGTCACATTGCTTAGCTTGACCTTATCCATCAATGATGACCTCAACTTAGCCTTAGACCTTATGTAAGTACGTCATACATCTTTATATAGTAATTTCCTGTTAGGCAGATACCACACTGTTGCGGAATTTGTTCGAAAGAGTCACCGCGGCCCTGGAACGCAAAGGGCTTTAGAAGGAACACGGATGGGTTTTAGTCAGTAAGAGTCTGACACGCCCTTCAGCTCCACCCAGAGCGGAAGAAGACATTTGATGATTTCCCACCCTTACAAAAAAAAAGTGTGATACCACACCACACTGGCGATTTGCGAGAGTTCATAGCGCGGAGAATGTGCAGAAACTCGCTTGCAAATCGCCAGTGTGATAAGGCCCTTAGATACAAAGTCTTAAGTACATCTTAAGCATTTTACCCAAGAACGAGTATANTTTCCCACCCTTACAAAAAAAAAGTGTGATACCACACCACACTGGCGATTTGCGAGAGTTCATAGCGCGGAGAATGTGCAGAAACTCGCTTGCAAATCGCCAGTGTGATAAGGCCCTTAGATACAAAGTCTTAAGTACATCTTAAGCATTTTACCCAAGAACGAGTATAATAATAGTCGGTTGATAATGTCTCAAGAGGCTAAATCCTAATGGCTGCACGGGTCAGTCTTCAACGCTTCCCGAGTTCGGTCCATGGATGGGTGACCATTGCCCATTGTGGGCCATTCGTTACATACCTTTCCGTGCCTCAAAGAGCAATTTAAGCCTTTGGTCCTGGCTGAGATTTGTAAAACTTTGACAATCGTAAAACTTATACTCAGAAGCTCGTAAAATCTAATAATAATATATAATCATTATAATGTTTTATTTTATTGTAAGTCAACTGTCGTAATTATTCTTATTTTATGATATTAAAAATATAATATTGTAATAAATTACATTTGATAGTGGGGTGCTTTAATTATTTCTATTTGAAATTAATTATATTGTTAATCTTTCATTGAGAATGTTGTGCATTGAAGAATTGAAGATCTGTGATTGCCTTTTTTTGTCATAATTGTAAATAGCCGTTGGTGTGCCTTATTTAATAAATAAATATATAAAATGAGGAGTCTTATTAAGGGGTGTCATTTTACTCAGTAACTGGTTTGTGTAGTTCAGACAAGCAGTCGCTCTTTGTTAAATACTGGTATTCAGCTGTATCTGGTTGGACCGGAAGCCGACCACGATATATTCGGTAAATGCTTGGCCAATATTGATAAATAGCTTTTGCCCGCGACTTCGTACTGTTAGAACCGGGTTCCGGATTACGTTTTTAAAAAAGAAACCACTTTTGGCTAAAAT
>NDFZ01004186.1:0-59228 GCA_002192655.3 Mamestra configurata
CTGCCTCGCTACCTTGCACAACTTTGGTAAAAACAGTCACACATTTTCTCAGCGCCGCTACGCATCCTCACTCCGCCTCATTTTTCGCACATCTTTGGAGGAAAAGCACCCTTATAATACTGCGTTGTCAATAAATGCAGCACTAACACCTACTTAAGGGTGACATGTGGCAGCTAGATTAAATGTATTATCTGCCTACCTGCGTACTTGTAATACGTCACTTTCTTATCATAAGAGTCATCAGCATTTTACGTGGCAACTATTATAATCTCCGAACCATTTTAATATAATCATATTATTATTATCCAAACGATAAACGCTTGTCTCGGATTATTTAATTTCTATTTGGTTTTGATTTTTCCTGAGTAGGTACCTATAATCTGCAGTAGTAACCTAATATAAACTATTAAATATAAATTATGCAATTGTTTCAAATTAAAATTAAAAATAATTGTAATACGTATTTCAAATATTCTTCTCCAGCATACCTTAAATTCGTTAGTTTATATTAGAGCAGCTGGTCACTACACTGCCTTTGTTTGAGGCCGAGTTTATCTTAGGGAACTTTTTAAAAAGATTAATATATGACAGTCCCTTGCCAATTCATTTATGAATATATTATGTATGTGCGGAAAAATCGAAATCTTTTTAGTAAAATTAGTTAAAAAAAATTAGCTAAAGTCCACACATCTTTCATGGGGTACTGTGTTAAATGTTACAACAAAATACCTTGTGAGATATTAGAACTAAATGGAAGAAAATTTAAAAGTTATGTTAAAAGCACACTTTGTAAACAAGCATATTACAAATTAGAAGATTACATTCAGGATAAAATGCTTGGAAACATGCTGGTCTTGCTCCATAGGACAGTCAAGGGTGTAGACAAAACCAAACTGGTTGATTTATGTATTAACTTTATAGATATACTATTTCTTTTTTGTGTTTTTATTTTTTCTGTTAACTCACACACTGCTTAATTAATGGTTCCAGTATTTGTAAATGTTAAGATTACTTCTGCTGGTAATACTTTATTCCTATAAGTAGCATACTCTGGGTGCATCGTTCTCACATAATATTAAATTGATTTTTGTATACCAAATTTTGTAAAACCATTAGTTGAAAAGAGTAACTATGGAGTTTCTTGTCCGTTCTTCTCCATAAGAATCTACCTTTCCGAATGGACAGTAGAGTCACTTTATTAATGTAATATTATTATTTTACTGAACTGTAAATGATGATGTTCAAAAGTGCCGTTTAATGGCCTAATTGAAATAAACGTTTTGACTTTGACTTTGACTTTGATTTTTGAAGTCGGTTTAAAATCAGACTTGTTCATGTTGAAACCCAATATAGAAAAACCAAGTCCTATTAATACCCTAATACTACGCGAAGTGTTTTTAAATGTATGCATGTCACAGTTAATACTTTTTAATTATGAACTGTCACATCGCATTTTCACGAGTCATTGAATGTTCGGCATTGCTACACAGTTTAACAACGCGTTGAATTCGTCAAATGTTTCGTTTGTTATGCTAAACTTATAATAATAATCATAATAATTGACCCATTTATTGAGTGTGCAAGTCACCCTCTGCCATTAAAAGCCGTGTATATTGTCAGTGGTCAGGCAGTGGCCAATAGTTGTTCCATAGTATACGGTAATTAGTTTACTAAACCACCCAAACCCATAGTCTCATTTTTTTGTTTCCATAGTATGCTATAATAATAGTCCTGCACCAACCGGGGATGGTTCTTGGGTATACTTTCATAGTACAGGGATAATCGTCGGTTGGTGCCACATACCATTTGAAATGTCTCTGCGAGTTGGCTTCGGCCCCTCGTACGCCTACCAAAGAACCGGGATCTCAGGATCCCGAGATTGTCAGACATAATAATAATAATATAATTCATTTATTTGCAAACAAGAGGCACCGTTACATAAAAGCTCTTCTCCTGAACTAGGTTACTAAACTGTATCTCAGGAGACAGTTCCCTTCTTAATTACATAAAACAGTTTGTTTATGGTCAACATAATCGTCTTAAAGACACAATCCGGATTTTTCTTGGGATTATGTGTAATCATTGGTGTATGTAAAAAAAAACTTAAAAAAAACACGCTTTTATAGAAAAATCCAACTAAAAAACAGAAAATAAAATTTAACAAATTTGATTAAGAATAGTGTAAAAACGAAATTAATGTACATTATTGTTAAAAAGCGTGGGGTGCATTTAAAGTGCTTTTTAAGATATTATCAAAGTGATGATTCTTCTACTCATTATCTGTTAATAAAATGTTTATAACTATTGACACTATGCACCCCACGCTTTTTTATAATAATTTACATTCATTTCTTTTTTGCAGTATTCTTAATCAAATTCATTAAATTTTATTTTCTGTTTTTCAGTTGGATTTTTCTATAAAAACGGTTAGTTAAATAGAATATGTGTGAACAATAAAAAAGTTTGTATTTATGGATAATGTTTTGCTTTGTTAGAATATTTTTTAATTTTAATTAATTAATCCTGGCGAATCTAATGAGGATAATCGGATATTTTAATTGAATTCTTGCATTGTCATCGATCCTTGACAGGTGTGCAAAGTTTGAACTAAATCTGATCGTTCAAAGTAGGGCAAAATCGAGCTCAAAAGGGTCGGTTACAGACAGACATCCAAACAGACATACAAACATACAGGTGAAGCTAATAAAAGCGTATTAAAAAAGCCAAACACAGCTGTGGAAGTCTTAAAAAATAACATCAGATGCGTCATCATTAGTCATCAATGAGGTAGAAGCCGGTGCCACTATGTCCAAAAGTTATGGCAAATTCAACCTTTCGTATTCGCGCTACCATACAAAGCCGAGGTGGTTATTAAATCATATGGTATTCCATACACTATGCCAAAAAGTAAGCTTAAAAAAAAAGTAATTTAATCTATGCACACTTAAATTATAAAGGTGAAAGTTTGTGAGTGTGTGTGTGTCCATTGTGTTACTTCTTCACGCGCAAACGGCTGGACTAATTTTGATAAAATTTAGTATGCAGGAAGCTGGCACCCCGGATTAATACATAGGCTACTTTCTATATATACTAGCGTCTCGTATGTGTTTTTATTTCAATTCAAATATACCCGGTCCCTAGATATTGAAAAACCATGTATTTTGCTTATTTTTCTAAGCTGTTACATCCGTCTTTAAAAAAAACCTTATCAAATCAATATTACGTAGGCATAAATACTGATTAATATCAAAACTGAATAATTTACGTAAGTAATTAGGTATCTCTTTGTCTGGTACTTGTTTAGGTTTTTCCTTTCACACGTGTCGCCATACCGATAGGTCTGGCAATCAAGGTTGCGCCTGGACAGAGCGTTGAGCTTCGATATAGATAAAGTATAATTAATCCTTATTATAGTGACTACATTCGTCAGGGCACTACCAACTCTAGGCAGTGGAGAAATACGGAATTATAGAAGATTAAGTTAAGAATTTAAATTCGAATGCCGTCTGGAACTCACATTAGGATGCCCTGTGTCGTGAGTTCCTGGCTCCTTCGTTCCAAATTTTCAGAGAGTAGGTATCTTTTTTTACATACACCAAGCAAACTATTAAAGATGAGAATGCTTGGAAACATGCTGGTCCTGCTCCATAGGACGATCGATGGTGTAGTAGATTTATTTACTACATATATACTGGTGTACTTTCTGTTTTTTTAAATATGCAATTTAACTCACACGCTGATCTATTATTGTTAATTATATTGTAAATATGTGAGTACCGTGTCCCTTGCTAGCAAACTTAATTTTATCTCTGCTGGTATTGCTTTGTTGTACCTATTAATATATAAGTGTGTGCTGTATATTAGTGTAATGTTGGGTGCATTGTGCTCACATAATAGAATCAATTGATCAATGTACCTATGTATACAAAATATTGTAAAACTTATATTTGAAAAGAGTAACTATGGAGTTTCTTGTCCGTTCTTCTCCATAAGAATCTACTTTTTGCGAATGGACAACTAGAGTCACTTATATTTTAATTTTAAACTGTNGTATACAAAATATTGTAAAACTTATATTTGAAAAGAGTAACTATGGAGTTTCTTGTCCGTTCTTCTCCATAAGAATCTACTTTTTGGGAATGGACAACCAGAGTATATTTTAATTTTAACTGTAAATTTGACATTCAAAAGTGCCTTTTAATGGTCTAGTTGAAATATGTGAATTGACTTTGACTTTGAACTGAAATTAATGTTTTCTGTTTATAACAGGAGCTACGATTTTCGAAGAATGACTTGATAAATTGAAGTCATTCTTCGAAAATCGTAGCTCCACCAATGAACCACACTTCCCTTACCGATTGAACGTGCAAATCATTGGCGCCATAAAATCTGCATTGTCCTGCATACAACACTAATAAAAACAGCTATCTGTTTGTCTCATCGTTTCATGAATAAATTAATACAGAAAGTCTTCAAAACAATGTAGTCGTAAATCTGTGTTTTAAACAAAACCCCGCACAACGACAGACAATGTGCAGAAAACTAAAACTAGCTAAGTTATTTTTTTTTTCTTTTTTGGTAGTAGCCTCTCGCAGTTCAACCTGGGAGGTCCATAGCTCCTTGACAAAAACGGGCCAAGTTGAAGAAGAAGGTTTCATTAAAGTGGAAAAGAAGAAGCCCTGTTTTCGTAACCAGTGCGGTACCGCACCGAGTGGACCCAACATGCTGCTGCGCCCTGGTGTGCCTACTGCGCAGCTGTACATTTCGCGCCTACATTACTCCACAAGGGTTGAGGAAGTCGTGCAGTAATTAAAAGTGAAGACCAACTGGACTGAGGGTCGAAAGGTTGGAATCGCGTCACAACAACAACTTGACGTCGTTCGTGGTACGAGTTCCAACCCACCATCTACAGACCTTTTTAAAAGAGGACTTTTGGCCGAAAGGTGTCGTATTTCGACGTTTTTGACACGTTTCAGAACACGACGCCGACAACGTTACGTGTTTAGTTATAGTTTTAATAAGGTTTATTAATATGTATTAGTTTATTATTGTTCAACATTATTTTGTGTATTGTATCTATGGGATTATAAAATGATTATTATTAAACTAATATAAATATTGAAGCCTCCAGCCAGGGCTTATTAAAAAAAACTTACAAACTAAGCAACTACACGTTAAGAGCACCCCCTGTGGGATTCGGGCCTCGGCTGATTGCGTCTTTGGGGGGAGGACACCTAGGGACGGGATGGATCAAACTAAGCTTCGTTATTTAGAGTCATGTATCTTATATTGTTATAAGAGCTCATGGCTAAATTAAAACAGCCGCACGGGCTGATCTTCAAGGTTAAGCAACGCTTGCGGAGGTTGGTCTGTGGATGGGTGACCATTTTAACATACCGAGACCAACGGCTTAACCTTTTGAAGCCAGAGCATAAACGCATCGGCGTGCCCCCGACGCCAAGCCACAAATTTACCGTACTTTTTGTCACTTATTTGTGACGTTTGGCGTACAAGGCACGCGATTGCTTGTCACCTATGCGTGACTGTGGCGTTCAAAAGGTTAACGTGCTTGTTAAGCCGTTCCCCCGGGTGTCATTTCAACCAGTCTGCCAAACGTAACGTCTGTCAAAGATCTCTAGAAGACTGGTTAATAGTACTTCCTACCTAAAGGTATAACGTAAGGTAAATAAATGTCCTGGACTCGTCAATAAAGCCGAACGTGTCACGCGCCTGCCAGGCACGCACGTACCTAAAATGATCTTGGCTTGACGTCGGCGTCGCGCGGTTATTATCTAAACTATATGTAGGTATGTACTTTTTCGATAGTAAATTAAGGGAAAAAAATAATAAACACGTAGTCCACATAATGTGTACGTGAAACACGTATGAAAAATACTTCAGCCATATTGGTACTTACATATACTGTCTTCCAAAATGAAATATACATGCTAGACCAATCCACCATTTCTTAAAAAAACCTCTCCACCAGACCATTCATTTTAATATTCATACTATCGGTGTCCAGAGTTTGAACCTGCTGGTCGATTATGTCAAGATCGCACCGTGAAAACTCAGGTGGAGTGAATTTGCATTCCTCATTGATTTGATGGATTAACAGAACATTTCGAGTCCAAACAAAATAAAATACCGCAAAAAAAAAATCTGGGAGGATTATTGAGATATACAAGATGCCCACGGCGCCACGGTGTGGTTTTAGTCGTTTTACAACGGCAGCCAATGACTAGAACACATTCATAAAAAAATACATTAAAAAAGAACATTTGAATTATTAAAAAAAAAAACAATTTTCGTGACGCATGACGTTGTTTTAAACACCCTGTAGCGAGCGCAGTCCGAGACTTGTGTTCCAAGGATGGCGCGGAATGGAAGGACGACATTGTTTTGATACGTAAACATTATAGACAGGGTGTTTCATAATTTTAATGCATTATTTATTTAATTGTACCTATTTCTTAATTAATTGTTTTTAGAAATAATTGCACCTGGAGGTAGTTTATGTCGGGTACCTTAAGTGAGCCGCCTTTGTAAGATGAATAAAATGGCACCTTGTATTTGTGAGACTGCGAATTCATTCAATAACATAACATATCTGAATAAAATAAAATATTATTATTATTTTTATCTCTTTATTCACTTTTCTGTACTGTATTTAAATGTTACTTTGTTTGGAGCTTTTGGGATAGAATGTTGAAAATGAGCAGGAACATTATAATGTATAAGGTAAAATTATTGATCACATCACAATTTCCAATCAATTCTGATTAAAGAAAGCTGATAGCTATATTAATAGTTTGATGAAAGTATTGGTATTATAATTTTTTATCATATAGACAGGTGCAGACAGTAGGTATACCTATATTTCCCTTGTGATAAGTGCGAATAACAGTAGACTGGTAATCAAGTTGTGTGGGTATTGCTAAATTTTATTATTTTGATAAATATAAAATTTTCATTCACTGTTTTTCTTTTAAGCAAGTCAGCAAGATTGGGTGAAGCGGATGTAACAGTTGATAACATATTTTGTAACCATCCATATTCAGGCCTAGGTTCATGATATTATACCAACGTCGGCGGCGCTTCTTGGATTATAATACATATATACATAGTATAATCCTTTAAAATTTTTTTTTTTTTTTTTATCGTAATCACATTTGTAATTTAAGCTGCCTGACATAATAACATTCAAAGCTGCCTGAGTATCAAAAAGTTCTAACTACTACAGTTCGAACTTTTTGATACTCAGGCAGCCTTAAATTTATTTGTTTTAGGCGTTATGACGCATTTTTGAGCCAATCACGTGTGTAATAAAAAGATAATTTTGTAGCAGTAAATACTTATTATTGTAATTTCAGTCTGGTCAGACCGCGATAAAGATGACGACACAATATACCTGACAGAAATGTGTTGTCGAGGCGATTATTTAAAAAAAATCTTCAATCGTCCTACTACTAATCTAACATAACCTGCATGTAGTGTTCAAGGGACATAATTTCCATGATCTCAAATATTCACACAAACAATCTTTGTCAATGCACAAAACACCTTTGACTTTGACAGGTTTCAATGAACAGCAGAGGAGCATAAAATAGCGGGAGGATATTCCAGACAGATCCCCATTCGCGTGATCTTGAGTACTTGAGTCTAGTCGAAGTGACATTATACCAGCGACATGGGATCCCAAAAGTTCAAAATATAGTGAATGGACCAAGTGACATTACGATAGCGCAAGTCAATAATAATAATAATTTATTTATTTCTCTCTCCGCAAAGTTTGGCCTAAAATTAAAATCTTAGGAACAGACAGTTAATGCAGGCAAAAGCTCCTTTGCGAGAAACTGGAGTCTGTGCTAGCGAAACCCTGTGTTACGGATCCCCAGGCTCCCAGTGTTTAGGTCATCTTATGGTACATTGCAGAAGTTTAAGGTACAAGCACAAGCATTTTGTAATTCCTATGAAAGAGAGGCAAAGCAAAAAAAAAAAACGCTGACATTAAGTATTAAAACAAAAAATATAAATTGTTATGGTTATGTGTATTGAGGTGCGTGCTCGTGTGTAGAGTGTGGCGTTGTATGTGTGGTGTGTGATGTGTGGTGTGTGATGTGTGGTGTGTGATGTGTGTCAATCACACACATTTTTACCTTTTTAACAATCGTTGGCATCATTATCATCTTCCTGCCTTCTTTTTTTCCTCCATTCTATCCAGTGATAGCGTGACGGTGACAAACCGTCACGCAGGCCCCAACACAAACTTTTTTGACGGCACAGTTGGCGTAGTGGTTGAGCGATTGACTGCTGCGCTACGTGTCGCGGGTTCGATTCCCGCACGGAACAAATATTTGTATGGCCTGCAGATAGTTGTTCCGAGTCTGGCTTTTGTGTATGTGACTTTGTTTGTCTGTTAACGCACCCACGATACAGGAGAAAATCCTAGAGTGGAGAAAGGTTAAAAAAAAGAACTCGCTGTGTAGGAGCAGAAGTGAAGACAGGGCCAAGCGATCTTGATCCTCATCTACTTTGAATTTTGAATTAGACAGTCTACCCGAGTGAAATTACTGTAGTACAACGTCAGCATACAATTACTCGCGAGAAGGAATTCATTCTGGCCGGTATCGACGTTGTCCCGGCACGGAGATATCTCATTTATTTCGCTTATCATTGCCCCGGGAACGAGTATCGTCAACGCGACGGCCATTTCTTTGGATGGGGCTACGAGACTGACGGAATTTATGCTTCTGTTATTGTTCGAATTATTGGGTACTCTGCGTTTGATTTGGTTCTAGCGTTGTGAAGTCCAAGGTTACCTTTGAATTCTGGCGTCAGCTTGATTGGAATAAATGCTTTGTAATGCTTTTGAGTTTGAGTTCTAATTTCTTTTTTTTTTAATCAAGACTTTGTGATCGTTATTTTAACAGGCTCACCTTTTTTATTTTGTAATTTTTTGTGCGACACTTCTGGAGAAATAATCGGGATTGCTTTGTTCTTTTTCTTTCTATCTTTCTTCTTTTTAGGTTTCTTTTTCAGCCCAAGTCTATCTGAATAGAAAGAAACTCACGGCAATATCAGGCAATACAAAATATTTATTGGACAAGACCCAAATTCCTATCCGTTACATATATTTCTCTAGGGCCTGGACCCTAAATTATTTAGTAGATCTCCTTCTATTATTATATTCGTAAGATATGGAAATAGTTGTCATATATTTGGATAAATTATGGTCCTAACAGTCCAAAACAAGAACATAAATAAAATGAAATAGGAACCTATAAAGTAGTTGCGTCACTCATAGATACTTTTCGAGGTTATACTTTGTAAAAATATATTATTTTTAAGTGAGTGTCCGTGGAGTTTCTTGCACGTTCTTCTCTATAGAGATCTACGCTTTGGAACGTGCAAATAGTCACCGAACTTGAGAATTCAAAAGTGCCTGTAACTGGTCTAAATTGAAATAAATGCCTTAAGGTTTTTTTTGAGTTTTAGGATAATATGGTTTTTCAGGGTCAATAGTCATGGTCATGTCCTTGACAGCATAGCAAAAGGTGTCCAAAACATTCAGTACATCTCGCACTTCCAATTTGCGGATGACATTTTCATCATGGCAGAATCTCTGCAGGAGCTGGAAGTGATGCTGAACAGTCTGAGCGATTCTTCAAGGCTGGTGGGTCTCGTAATTTCCTGGACAAAACCAAAGTACAATGATCATGTCACCCCGAGACCTGTAATAGTAAATGGCGCTACCCTCGAGGTAAGAAAGAAAGAAAGAGTTTATTTGCGACAAGCATGACACATAGGTTGTGCAAGAATACATATATCTTAGCCAAATTATACAACTGAGGCGACACTACTTTCAGAAAGAGGCGACCAGAAGATTACGCTTGGCGCTAGGCATTCGGCAAGCTGCGCAATATCGTTGAATCGTTGATCCCACAAAACCAGGGTCTGTAACCAGTGCGTCCTACACTTAATGACTTACGGAGCCGAAACGTGGACACTCAACATACGCTTTATCCACAAATTCAAGGTTGCTCAGCATGCAATGGAGAGAGCAATGCTCGGGGTTTCTTTGGTGGATGGTATTCGCAATGAAGTCATTCGTCCGAGAACTAAAGTTACCGACACTGCGCGTAGAATCAGCATGTTGAAGTGGAAGTGGGCCAGCCATGTCTGCACGGACAGACGTTCGATGGAGCAGACAGTGCTATAGTGGAAACCGCGTATTGGCAAACGTAGTGTGGGACGCGCTGCGGCACGTTGGATCGATGATTTGAAGAAGGTGGTTAGCAGCTGATGGATGCAAACTGCTCAAGACCGAGATGGTTGGCACTCTTTGCCATATGGCTGATATGATGATGATGATCTTACGTAATGATTAAATTGTTGTTTCAGATAGTTGAAAACTTTAACCTCAGCGCAACTTTGAAAAACACGAGTATGGCTTACGAAATTACCTTCTTTCCGCAGTCCAATGTTATTTTATTGAATGTTTTCAAAAGCTATTGAACAGTTCCATGAACATGAATGATGTAACCATCATTTTTTAACTATTTATTCATTTAAACGTGTGTCCATGGCGTTTCCTGCACGTTATTTTCAATAAAGATCTGCGCTTTGGAACGTGCAACTAGCTTCCTCTCTTTGACTATGCAAAAGTGCCTGTTAATGGTTTAGTTGAAATAAATGTTTTGAGTTTGTGTTAAGTTGAAGTTAATATTGGACATGTCGATATTTAGTGTTAGTTTCAAAACCTCTATTTTCATGGCCTCAGCCTCCCGCTACCCTCCGCGGCTCGGTGGCGGGTTGCAATGAAAAATAAAAGGTGCACAACACAAAATGAACGGGAGTCGCCATGTTGACACTGTCATTTGTTTCGCTGAGATTCAACTCCCTTGATAACTGGAATGTTTATTTTATGCCAACGTCATAAATGGGCTGCAGGGGTTTGTATCATTGGTTCTAATGTATATACAAGATTAGAATATTCTATAAATTTAGATTAGTTGCAAAATAAAGCACACAGGTCACGAAAGGAATAATTTATATTAAACACTAGATTTTTTATACAGCTTCGTTCTTGTAGTCTGTCTCGCAAGAACAGTGCATTAATTCCAAGAAAAAATGCTAAATAATAGAGAATAGCTGTAAAATAATTTTCGTAATCTAATCACTACTTCCTGAAAAATATCTGGTAGTAGTGGTCTGGTTATGAAAATTCTCCGACATTGAACTGATAACCTTTGCCTCTTTATAATATTATCGATTGTGCAATATATTTTATGTGTCTTTCCCCCTTTTGTGCTAAGCAGAGGGCCAAATCTAATGTCTACTATTCAAAATTACATGATAGCCGTTTGGAGCATAGCGTTGGGTGGCTCGCTGTCCGATCACCACCAGGCCCGGTTCGATGGCGCGTTGTGTTCCGCGCGCGCCTCAAAGAGATGTTAGCATAGGAGTCGGGGCCCGCCAGGGCCAGAGCCTGCCAGGGTTGCAGAATTTCTACGTAAGAGTCATTACGGCCCTGGAACGCAGAGGGCTTTAATACTCAATACTCAATACTTTTATTGCATTCCACATCTATTCTTAGGTGGTAAAATAACAAATTGGTTCATATGGACCCTGTCGGGCACAGCAAGATAAGTATCTAGGTTAGGAGACAGGAAGCATTTTCTGATATGTAAAATTACTTAGGAAACTCTTTAGAAGGAACACGGATGGGTTTTAGTCAGTAAGAGTCTGACACGCCCTTCCGCTCCACCCAGAGCGAAAGAAGTCATTTGATGGTTTCCTATACTTAAAAAAAAAGCCGTTTAAAGCATAGCTTGTCTCCTAAAAATTGGTAAATACTATTGTTTTCTCTGCATAACATAAATGTAAATAATAATAAAGAGTATTCTATCCATTTAAACATTTAAATCTTGACGAGCTTCAGGATTTGCAATGGAATGCACTAGTGCTATTCCTGAGGCTTGACCGATGGTACGTCTCCAAAGAAACTTGATATCTTCTACAGTAGTAAGGCACCACTAAGTAATTACTAACTTCTCGCCTTTTTCTATTTAAGGTTTTTATAAGTTTTATTTCAGACAAAGATTGCGCCTGTCGCTTCTCATCTGAAAAGGCCTATGAGGAATTGCAAAAACAAACGCAGATAAACGTTGAACTCGTATTTTATGACATCAAACATCAAAGCGCAGGGCGACTCCCTATTCCGTATTAAAACGCCTGTTACCATGTAGGCAGGAAAAACCGTGAGAAATTCTCACACATGGGACCCCTAACAAGCGACAGAAATAAACATTTTACGATTGGTTTAGTACGTAAGAGTAGGTTGTGTCAATTGTATGGAACGTTTGTTTTGCACCCGGAATTGGGCTGTATTTATGTAATACGTTTTTGTTTTGAAGTGTAGTATTGTGAATAAAAACTGGATTTTATGTAGGTAAGTATTTTCTTGGTTTATTTCTGGGTTCTGCTTTTTGTAGTAAAATCTTTGATGCTTATAGTTTTGGGTGAGTAAAGATACAAGGGGGCTGCTGCGGCAATTACATTACACTATTTATAAAAACTTTTTAACAATATGCTTTGTTAAAATACTGATTTGTCTGAATCTGCTCATAAAATAATAATCATAAGGTTGGATTTTTTATGAATAAGCCTTCAAATCATTAGCGCTAAACGAATTGAAATCATGCACCGTTCTGTTTCTGTCAATCATTTGGAGTTATAAAGACAAAATGTCGTTTTAAATATTTATAGTAGGCACATGGTTCAAACACAGGTTTAGATCAGCCACCTTGGACTCTAGAGGAGTACTAATATTCTATTTTTGTTACATGCATACAAAAGAACGCAAATATTTAATTGATTGTTAATTGAAACCTTGACTCCAGAGCAAGGTCAACGTACCTATATTTCAGGAGCCAGTGACTTATTAAAATTTTGACAGCGTACTTAACGTTTACAAAAAAATATCTCGCTCGAAATTAAGTTTTTTGTATAAAAAAATAATTATCAAAAAAGTAAATATTTTAAAACGGCGTAGCACCAAAAAGGTTATTCTGCAAAATAACTTACATTTATAAAATTATATACCCAGGTGCAAAACCTATAATTTGTTCGAAATAGTTTTGCTACACCTTAATTTAGCCTAGACGCAATAAGTCTTCACTTACAAAAATATTACACCTTTGACTTTGAAACTCGAATAAATCACCTGCGAAATTAAATGTACAGTATGATTTATTTATAGTAATAAATTATATAATATAATTACGTTAAGTTACGTTACAACTCATATAAAGTTTGCGGTGTCGTGTGATGTCACAACACTGTTGAGGTACTTATGTTAAAATGTAGAATAGAATAGAATAGAATTATATTAATTTGCTTCAAAACATGGTATAAAAAGATGATAGAATACAAAACAATAACTGGAGCAGACATGTTTTTGCTTAACAGTGATAAGCATGCAATTTTTTTTTTTTTTTATTGTAAATGAGATAGTAATCTTTTTTATTTTCAATTCTTCTTTCTTTCATTCCATTCAAAGGTTATCTAGTAGATATCGCTGTCAGCGATGAGATCGCCATTGTAGGCATAGAATAAAGTTTATGTAAAAGAGTTGTGTTATAAGCAGTGATCGGATAATCGGGCGCTAATATACCTAAACTTCACTTTTATTCCCACGAAAGTATAATAATACGGACATTCTTTTCGGAATCCCGGATCCCAGAATCGTTCGAAATTCTGAACTTTCATTTTTTTTTTAATTTAAAGAGCCGATTCTAATTGAACTTTATATTTACAATTAAAGTTTTTTCATTAGATTGTTATGTTTTTACAAAATTGTTCAATCCCGGGAACCGGGATTACTTATTTATTCAGAAAGGGATGTCCATATTACTCTTTCACAGGAAGAAGTTTAGGTTTATAAGCGCCTGATTATCCGATCACTTCTTATAAGTTGTTTAAAATACTATTTTTTGGTGTGCAATAAAGTATGTTCTAGCTAACTATCGAATCTTTACTTAAAAATTGTTCAAATTCATACAAAATTTACAATTAAGCAGTACCTTTGTGTTCTTTTCTCTGTATAAAATTTTCTTTTTTTAAGTATATTGTGTGTAGAGACGCCAGCACATCAAGCTACAACAATCTGACAAATTTCTTAAATTGATTTTTAACTTTATCGCTAAAGCATTAGGTTCAAGGTTGATTGGGATGATTTGACGGTTTCGGGTAGATATCTTTATCTATACTTATATTATAAAAAGGAAAGATTTGAATTTTTGTATGTAACGAATAAACTTAAAAACCACTGGACCGATTTGAAAAATTTTTCAACATCTTTCAGCAGACATTACCAACGAGTGACATAGGCTATATTTTATCCCCGTACTCCCACGGGAACGGGAACTACGCGGGTGAAACCGCGTGACGTCCGCTAGTGAATAATTAAATAAATTCCCATACAAATAGTGCTTTCAGTTATTCCCGAATTTTACTTTTTTTTTGTCAGCTTTTCCAATTTTTCTTTTCCTTAGTATAAGGATTGCGATTAATGCGAACATTAAAAAAATACAAATTGGTGCAGCCGATCAGTAGTGATGGGCTTGCCAACGTACAATATTATATTTACAATATTATATTTCATGTGTTGCGACTGTGTCAGCGGGCTGTATCTCATGAATCGTAACTGGTAGATTTTCACAGCGATTGTGTTTTTATTGTTACCTACTATTACAAAAATAATAAAAAAACATTTTTTTTGTTCATAGTACGGAAATCTTCGTGAACGTTAACACGATCAAGTACATTTAAAAACTCGCACTATTCAAAATAAAAAAAAATCAAAATCAAAAGTCATTTATTCAAATAAGGCTGAGTGCCAGCACTTTTTGAACGTCAAAGTTCTACATAAAGACAGTCCCCCAAAACGCCCGCCCGTCACCACTTCCTAGTGTTATAGCTGGGAAGAAGTAGCGCAACAAACTCCCCAGCAATTGCTATTATTATTACCTATTGCCTTTATATTTCTGCTCGGACCTTAGGGAAAATGGTATAAGGCTATGTATGTATGTATAACAAGCTTTTTTTTTTTTTCATGATGGGAAATCATCAAATGACTTCTTCCGCTCTGGGTGGAGCGGAAGGGCGTGTCAGACTCTTACTGACTAAAACCCATCCGTGTTCCTTCTAAAGCCCTTTGCGTTCCAGGGCCGCGGTGACTCTTTCGAACAAATTCCGCAACCCTGGCAGGCTCTGGCCCTAGCGGGCCCCGTCTTCTATGCTGACATCTCTTTGAGGCGCGCGTGAAACACAACGCGCCATCGACCCGGGCCTGGTGGTGATCGGACAGCGAGCCACCCAATGCTCGCCGTCCGCAGGCCCGCGCCTACGGTGGCCGGGGATCGCCCTGCGACTCCCAACGCCCGGGGCGTCTTCTCCTGTTGCGGCGGTTGGGGCGAAAGCCCTGCCTTTCCCTCGCGCGGCCCTCCTCCTCGTTTGCTAGCATTACTGCTTCGCAGAAGGATGTATAACAAGCTTACCTGTATTATTAACTTCTGTTTGAAGTAATTAAAGCTTGGAATAAAGACAGGTATGTTTACAAATACCGCTTTCAATTTAATTAAAGGTAAGAAACAGTTGCTTCTTCTTATTTGTTTCTTCGTCTATATGAGTTGTAGAAACAGTTCTGCTTAATTAAGAGTAGCAGCTTTCATTACAGGTGCTAGTTATGCAGAGTATGCACCAGTACTTAGCTTTATCTTTTATCGTCAGCAGATGCTACATAATGTACGATTTATATGAATGTTTTCTTTCAAAATTATTAATTCTAAACATTCTTAGAATTAACAAAATTAGCAGTTTCTAGGATCAATATTTATTTAACATTCTTCCCTTAATGATTGACTGAGTGACTGACATACAACGCACAGCCAAAACCATTGGTCGTAAAACGCTACAATTTGGAATGTAGCTTCCCTACACTCCATAGGGGAGCACTAAGAGAGGATTTCCCGAAATTTCTACGGGAACGGAAAAAACGGGATATTACGAAGTAGCGGGCAAAAGCTTGCTAACTTTTACAAAGTATCACAGAATAAACGCAATACCTGATAAGGAGTCAATGTACACATCATTATGAACAACTTTTACTATGGGCGCAACACTAAAATCACGGAAAACAATCAACTCTTACACATTGTATATAATAGTAAACCCTAGACAAAACACATCAGAGTTTAGGATTATTATCGAAACCTATAAAAGGCACACACGCCTTTTATGACAAAGATATCTTGAAACCATTATATTAATAGGAGACTACGTATTCTTTTAAAGTCAAAGTCAAAAGTCATTTATTCAAATAAGGCCGAGTGCCAGCACTTTTTGAACGTCAAAGTTATAAAGACAGTCCCCCAAAACGCCCGCCCGTCACCACTTCCTAGTGTTTCAGGTGGGAAGAAGAAGTGGCGCAACAAACTTTGGAAGTAATCATTCAAATAAGAAAATGATTGTTCTCTAATAAAAAGCTACATTATAGATTTGTGTTCAATGTGTTCATAGCCTCCTTTTGTATCCATAGCAGAGACAAACGTAGGTTTAAGGATTCCAAACAGAAGCGGAACCCTTGTAAGATCACTCCGGTGTCTATCAGTCTGTCTATTTTCCAATTTTCTCCGAATCTACGGGACCGATTCTGTTGAAATTTCGTACACATATTAACTTCTGTGACCCAAACACGAAAGCGTTACGTAAATAAATATCAAATAAAAGGGCTTAGTGTGAAGGTTTTAATTATATTTTTATAAATAGTTTTGAAGAAATAAGACGAAAAAATACCTACCCTCCCTTATCTCCGAAACGACTGAGCCTAGAATTTGAAAAAAATGCAGATACTTAATAGATCTTTACCTACAGATTACAGAAACACTGTAGACATACATATAAGTGTTCAAATAACATGTTACATTTGCACGCGAGTCCGACTCGCCCTTGGCCAGTTTTTTTTTTCATATAGGCCCATAATTTTGTGGAACATTATTATTTTTTTAAGACTCTATAAGGTAAATAAAGTCTCAAGTCTGCCTTTAGCATAAATTGTTATTTATTTTTTAATAATAGAGCCTGCTTATTCCACCCTTTTTTCAAAGAAGCACACGTTAAATATTTTATTCCACATAAACATAACCCACTTAACAACGACGAAACCCTCAATATTACTTCTAAATAATATCTCCATGCCTTTGAACTTAAACAGAATCAGTTGAAAAAGCATTGGTAGCATTACGTACAGTCAGGCTCAAACATATGTTAACATGCATGAATTTACTAACTTATATCGATAACCGAACTAGTTTCCATGAATTCTAGAAGCTCAGTGACACGTTGCATACAACGTGGCAATGCTTTTGGGCTTTGGCATTGCCATAGCAATGCTTATCTTCTGTCCGAGGTAAAAGCTCTTGGGTCTCGCGAAGTGTCATCTAATTGTTTAGAAAGTTTTTTAAATAACGCATGAGCACGTGGACCCCACGGTCTAAGAGTCAACCCCAAACGGCTCGAAAATATAATTGCTAACTAGGTTATTAAGGAAGATGGTATGACGCAAGAGTATCGACGCAAGTAGCGTCCCACACTAAAAAATAATTTAATTAACTAACTGTCTATCTATGTTCCGTAATTTTGTGTCATGCCAGAATTAACAGTGGTGACCTCCAGAAAAAACGCCAAGTCGATGAAGCTCGATGAGTTCCAGTGAAACGATTCATCTGTCTTGGATCCTGCAACGAAGTCAAAGATACAAACAGCGGAGGATTAAGAAAATCCTTTTTTCCAATTTCCTCCTATCAGAGAGGCCAATAGGCACAAAGAGATTTTTAGAAATGAGGTGAGCTCAGTTGCAAATTAAAATTAATAGGAATGGGTTCGAAATTGTGATTGCGATAAATTTTTCAATTGCGAGTTTTCTATTAAAATTAGTAAACAAGCGACTTATTAAAAATCAAATGTTAAGGTACGAGTTTACTAATATTGTAATGTATGACAAGAGGGACTTCTTAACATCTTCTCAAGATCTTTTTAGGGCTGACTGTACCGGCCTATTTTACATGTTGGTACAATAAAATCCGCTCAGTACGTTATAGGCCTAATAAAGTGAGTACGTGATAGTGATCTCTAATATTTTATATACATTACGCGAATTGTTTCATAAATTCGCATGGTTAAGCAATAGAAACGTGCAACGTATGCCGAAAGAGGAGGTTACTGTCGTTTCTTAAGAGACAGTGGTTCTTATAAGGGTTTGGGAGTTTTTAAATATGGTTTAGAATGGAAGACGGTTATTACGTTTGATTTTTTACTAGTTATTTATTTATTTATTAACACTTTTCGCACACTACACAATGTACAGAGGCGGATTTAATGCCATAGGCATTCTCTACCAGTCAACATTTGGGTGATGCAGAGAATGGTGGTAGGTGCAACATGGTGAATAAAAAGCGACTAGCTCGAAAGTAGCTAGTTCTGTAGGGTCCAAACTTTAATTTCAAGGTTGGAACCCTACTTTCAGAAAATAGACTACGGGACTCCTAAGGGTCATTTCTACTAATTTTTAAACAACGTTCATACATTTTTGACAGATTGCGACAGATGCGAATGCAAAAGTTTGAAAATCAGTGGAATTCGCCCACTGATCTCCGAACTACTGAGCCGAAAATTTGGAAAAATACAGGTAATCATTCTTTACTCATAGATAGAATACATTTTTCTTATATGTCTTCTTGTTATCTATACCTAAGTATATATACACGACTTCAAAGTAACATGACTCGTTCGGAACTAACGCCAATTTGAGCGGTCTTTATTTTAAACTCCACTGATGGTGTGTTTTTACAAAACTTGCAATACCAAATATATCGCAGATTCGTTGCTATCCCAAAGTCATGTATAAAATGTGTTTTCTTGATCTAAAACACTTCTCTAACAAGAACACTACTAGTTGACAAAAATGACTGGTAAGTAATTGAACAGCGCAAAAACCAACGCATCTCCCTTTTTTCAACTATATTGGGAAAATAGTTGGAAAAAGGGAGGAAACAAATATAAAATACTGGTATTCAACTGAATTCGGTTTGACTTCCAGTCAAACCGGATTCAGCCAGTATATTACGAGGAGCGGCTGCCACCAGACCTCCACAACCCATTAACTGGGTAACACGGTACTCCTTGGTAAGACTGATGTCAGATTTACTGGCTTCTGACTATCCTTAACGATTGCCAAAGATCTACAAATGACAGCCGAGACTAACGGCTTAGCGTGCTTTCTGAGACACGTAGAAGTCTCGGTATGTTAAGATGTAGATAGATAGGAGATCGATTAAACATTTCTTTGGTACAAGTACAGAAAATACAATACACAAAAGCACACTTATATAAATAAAAAAAAAACTTAATAGATACTCCATTTATTCAAAAAAAATTGAGACTTATTGTTTTCCGATTCGGACGTGTAACAATCTAATTAAATCACAGGTCGTTGCGAGTTTATTATCTGCCGGTAACAACACAGCACAATCTTCGAAGATAATAAAGGCGCTTCATAACGCTATTAAAAACAGGTGTTGCCAACACAGGGGCTTATTTATTAAAGAAATTATTACGATTAATGGTATTATTAATCGTCATCATTTATCGTATTCCTTGGGCATTAGGGTCGACTTTCAATCTTCCTAAATGCAGTCGAATATTTATGAACCACTTTTATTATACGTTTTCCAGTAATCTATAAATACATAAAAAAATATTATCGGTATAATATAGGTTTCGGAGATGGGAATGGCTATTTTTTCTAATAACTTTAGAATTTCATACTTTAAAATTATGAAAAAACGTAAACTATACGTTTGAGGCACTTGCGACGAACCCTTTCATTTAATATATCACACGGCACACTAGATTTTTTTTTATTTTCCCCTCAAAAGTGGCCCCATATTCAAAATTAATTTATTTTCGCAACGCCTCCGTGTTTGGGTCACGAAGTACATATATGTACCTAAAAAATATTAACTCGATCGGTTTACTACATTCGGAGTAAATTAACTGTTACAGACGGACAGACATATTAATAAACATGTGTGATCCTATAAGAGTTCAGTTTTTCCATTAAGAGGTTCAGAATCCTAAAACTTAAGCATCCTTTCATGTTATTCAAATATTTAAAAATAAAACCTAAATATTTGCTTCCCCCCCGCCCCGTACTGAAGGTATAGGCATGTTATTTGTGTATTGTTCATTATCTGAATATCACACAACACTAGTATTATTTACGTCATTATAACTTCCAAGTATTTATCAACTAAATAGACTATCAATTTGATTGCAAGACTATGATATTCCAATCGGATTAAATAGCGTCGAACAGATTTATACATTGCCTACTTTTGAGGCCACTTCTAGTAACTGATAATTTCTTATGGGAGGGTAAACCGCTTCGTAACGTAACGCGTTACGGCGCCAGTCTGTCTAGCTTCCCTTTCTCTCACGCATACGGCAGCGATAGGCAGGCTCTTCCTCTCTCACGGTAACCCACAGCGCTAGTCGTATTTCGGACAGACGCTTCCCATATTTAATAATTCAACTTAGATTAGTTTAAGTTATCACTTCTGTCGCACTTTTTTTTACGCTATTCTGTAAATTTCCCTTCTACCATCGGACATCTAGACGCACTGCAAGTTACCATCCCTACCTTGTTGCTATTCCACCAATTCGCACTAAACGTTTCCAAACGTCTTTTATAATGCGCACAGCAAAGGAGTGGAACTCTTTGCCTGCGTCTGTGTTTCCGAACGCATACAACCCTAATCTCTTCAAAATTAGAGTGAACAGGCTTCTTCTGGGTAAGCTCGCTCCATCGTCGACTTTGTCTCTGTCATCTATGACCTAGACTAGAGTCAAGAGCAAACCCATATTAAATTAAAAAAAAAAAAAAAAAAAATGTGTCAACGCTCGGGATGCCATGTTTTTTAAAGTTTCGTTCATGTTTATTGATAGGTTTGAGTTTGATCACAATAACACAGACATAACTGATGGAATGCGATGATGTGGTCGATGATGGAAGAAGCTAGCCTAGAAGTGACCTGTTCACTATTGACTTACGGTCGGTCTCAATAACGTAATCTACCTTTGACCTACTGTCAAATAAGCTAATTTGACAGTAGGTCAAAGGTAGATTATACCAGACCAACAGTAGCTGCAACGTTATGTTTGTCATTCGAACATGACGCTTCCAACAGCTACTGTTGGTAGCTAATTTGACAATTGGTTAAAGGTAGATACATTATTGAAACCGGCCGTTAAAGACCCCCAGGTTGTAGCTATGAAACGCAGACATAATGTATCCTGCTGTGGACGTATTTTGGCTGAAGTGATGATGATGATAGTGCAAAGATGAAAGGTTTTGCGTTACTAAAGTTCCCAAAGATACTCCTGTGGTTAAAACCTTATTTACTAGCAAGAATATTTTGATGTATTCTGATCCTTTTAAATTTTAAAAGGTAATTAGTTTGTTTCTTAGAAACGTGAACCTCACTTGGTACATAGTAGGTATACCAGTGCCTAGGTTAAATAATAAATAGATAATTATTTATATATTTTTTTATAATTCAACAGGTATAACAACAAGTTGTTATAACGATTCTGATTGTTATCGAATACCTAGTTCTGATATTTGAGGTCCGGGAATTAATATAGTAATTGCATTTAAGCATGGCATTTGCTTTCATCGACCCACCTACAAGAGGAAATAAAGCCCTTCTGCCGCTGGATTCTGTAAACATGTCGGAGTGAAGGTTTGGGTGAAGTGATCACGAGGTGAGCTGTCAATCCATATAAACAAGATGTCACGTGATCACGAAGTGAGCTGTCATTCCAAACCTTCACTTCGACATGTTTACAGAATCGGTCGGCTGAAATCCTTCCTCAATCGACATCTATCGTGATCCTCGATGGTTTTTTTTTTAAACGTGAAGGATTTAACGTTGTTTTGCTTTATTGTTCTGGTTTCTACCAAGGGATATTAGAAAAAAGATAGTATTTAAACGAGCGAAAATAAATTCAAATGAAAGCTGTCAAAAATACTAAATACACTTACTAGTTATTCAATACGATCAGTATAATAATTTTTGAGCGTTCTTTTTTCTGTTTTTGTGACAATTTTATAGCATTTGACTTATATTTAATATCAAGAGTGCAGCATTAGTTATATACTAATTGAAGTATTTTAATATAATTTTAGGCGAAATATCGACAATTGTTATATAACTAAGCTTAAAATGTCTAATAAACTGTTCAGCCGGGCTCGGTCGGCAGAAACCTATTTTTTTATTCGCCTGGTTAATAATTTATTATCCTTAGAAAAAGGATAAGTTGGGAGAAGGCTAGTCAATCTGCCTAGCCTTTTCCCAGCTACTACATTAAGGTCGGCTTGCAGTCTTAAGGGCTGCAGCTCACTACCAGTATTTTACATGGAACTGCCTATCTGACCTATATGACCCAGTAACTGTAACACGATACCTGTTGACAAGACTGGGTCTCAAAATTGGGTTCTTACTACCTATAAAAAACTGTTGAAGATGACCTACAGCTTAATGCTTTCCGACGCACTTAGGAATTTCCAGCTTTCCAATGCACAGAGGAATTTCCGTGGTTAAGATGGTCACCTAACCACAGATTGACTTCAGCGAGCGTTGCTTAACCTTCAAGATCGATCCGTTCGGCTGCTATTATTTAGCCACAACCTCTTCATAATATTAGTGACAGGCTAATAACCCTTATTGCCATGCTAAACCACAATAGTATCGTGTAAATAATTCACAACGCGATCACAAATCCATCTCGCATGGACGCTGATAATGAGTTATGTGCGTCCTTTGTAGTGGTCGTTGTATTGCAACGAGTATGCATTTACTATGTATGAATGTCCGTCAGTTAATGACCCACGGGCATAATGCAATACCATGTTGATATCGTCCTGATATCTCAATTTTCTAGCTCCGTGAAATGAGAATCCCGCACCGAATTACTAGTCGCTTAAATTAGAGATATATTGGGCCCCTGACAAAATTTCATTCTGTCAGCAAATGCGACTGCCAGAATTAAGGCTGACTGTCCGCTAGAGCGAAGAAATAGTAACCAACGCGGAGCGGAGATTTTATGCCATTCCATTGGTTAATATTTCTCCGCTATTCTCCTCTACGCTCCAGTGGACAGTCAGCCTTAGGGATTGATTTAGGCTGCTCAATGTTTTATACGAATATCGCATTTTTATTTGAAAAGCTACCAGATATAATCTTTCAAATATAAGAGCGTATCCCTATTTAGCAAGCACGTCTATTTTTGAAAGATTTTTTTTTTTTTAAATCACCCAAGCACGATACGCAATAATGAATTTGCAGTTTGATGGCATAAAAACATAAAGAGTAAAACTGCTATGTCTTTGTTGCAGAATTGTTTTAAAGAGTTACCGCGCCTTGGAACGCAAAGGGAATTAGGAGGAGCACAGGTGGGTTTTTTAGTCAGTAAGAGTCTAACACTCCCTTCCACTCCACCCAGACCTCATTTGATGATTTCCCATTTCCCAAAATGCTGTGCCTTTAAGAGCTTAAACGAATCTTGTAGCTTTGTGAGTTCGTAGGTTGATAAAAACGTATACTAATGATTGCAGAAAATATTTTTCAAAACATTCTACTTGTTGCGGTGTAAGTACAACAGTATATACCTAATCAGATCCGCTTATTGTCTCACATTAGTCATCCCTAGACAGCTCGAATTTTAGTACCTACAAAGTTAATCTTTTTTTAAATAATCTACTTATTGGTATTATCGCAAACAGAGATAATTGTCGAATTATTTCGCGAATGCATCCGTTTCCTGCGCACTTATGTTAATATAATTTATTATTATAAGCATTTTTTATGATTGTTTTATTCACGTGTCTGTTTCGGGATTCTCTCATTTTTGGTCTGACCGTTACAATTGCTTAAATTGTGTTTTTAAATATTGTAGATCAGAACCTTGGTATGCACTGATGAACAGAACCGCAGCGCCATCTACGACGAACTACCAAAGAAATCCTGCATCGCGCAAGCAAAGTTCTCCTTGCGATTTGAACATATACAACAGTCTGAATATCAAATATCGGGCAGTTGCCCACCAGACACAACAACCGTCTGGTTCGGAGGATTCTCCCATTTCTAGTGGAGTTTTACGGGACTTTAGTCTCTATCGATCTATATAATTATCTGAACTTTTTATAAAAAAATATGTGAAAACCAAACTTCGCACTGTATTTACTTCATAGGTAACAACAACGTTTGGTCCGATTTGACATAACCGGAGTCATAATAAATTTTTGTATGTTGTCAAGCTAAATCACCAAATAAATTCTTCAACAGAATTAATATCTCTGCACAAAAAAGTCTCATCTCCACTACAGTACCTACACACAAGTCACAGATACCCCAAAGGTTTTAATAAAACATCGTATTTCAAACTAAACAAGAAGAAATCACCACGAGTCGCGTTGCCGTCTCGATTTGTTGCCGCTACAGTAACAAATGTACCGAAATTGGCTCAATAAACTAAGTCCTTGCTGGACCTTGGGCTCTCAATGGCTATTAGCCGTTGACCGCGGCCACCAACCCCGGCTATTTGCCACATTAATTATTTAAATGTACACCCGTGGCAATCCCCAGGGCTCAGAGCTGTTAATAATTTTGCTCTGTTGATATGTTCCTTGAGGGATCGTAGCACGAAGAAACTGTGTAGTATGTTTAGTTTATGCAATGGTCAATGAGAAATGCTCTGGTTACTAACTAGACAGATGCTAAATACAAATTAATACCAGGTAGATCAGTCAAGACAGAGCTGTAAACAGGATACAAGGCAGTGAGTTTTTCCGTTACTTTTGATAAATTTTTAATATCTTCCAGACTGAGAATCAGATTTGCGCAGTGACTGGTGTAAGGGCAGTTCTGTATGGTGTCAGACGTAAAAGAATAGCACCATCCCATCTCTTCCTGTAGGTGTCATAGGAGGTGACTAAGGGATTCACCAGAGAATTGGCAGAAGCATTCTCTGTGCATTGCAACAGCTACTCTGCGATTGCCAACCCGCCTGCCAAGCGTGGCGATTTTGGCAAACGCCCTCTTTGGAGGTGGCCTATGTCCAGCTGTGGACGCCTTTCGGCTGATATGATGGTGTAAGGGCAGTTTTTTTTACATATAAGCTTGGTGATAGGCTATTTGACACATTAATTAATCATTTAAATGTAAACCCGTGCCAAACCCCAGGGCTCATTGTTGTCAATAATTTTGTTCTGTCAATATGTTCCTTGAGGGATCGTAGCTCCAAGAACGGTGGTTGTGACGAAATGAAACTGTGGTTGGGCATGATGCAGAGTTTATGCAACGGAAGAATCGCCAAGCTTAGTGGCAGAGAGCAGGGCACATTACTCGCAGAAAAGTCTATGTGTTAAAAAGGTTCTGGAGTGGCGACCGTGAACCGAAAGATGCGGCTTTGGAAGGCCACAAGGTGAACCGATGATCGGTGCATCCGCTGAATGCACAGAACAGGTATATGTGGTAGGGAGAAGCCTATGTCCAGCAGTAGACCACTTGTGGCTGAAATGGTGACAGTCAATAGACAAGAAGGAGCTGTAAACAGAAAACAGTGGCCTTCTCCATGCTCAAATAATTTTACATACTGATTCTTTGACCGTAACCTTATCGGGTTTCTAATCTTTTACCACTATATTTTTTTCAATCATACTCATAGGAGTGAATGAATAGACAAGATGTTGTCAGTACATAAAAGTTCAAAATAAAGTAAAAAAAAAAAATCCTCTTATTTCCCTCCGCCCTTGACCCCAACCAAACCTTGCACCGAAATTACAACACAGAAAATACCTCCAAATTACTCACTTAACCTTTTGAACGCCATTGTCACGTATACATGACAAGCAAGCGCGTGCCCTGTACGCCAAACGTCACAAATATGTGACAAAAAGTACGGCGAATTTGTGGCTTGGCGTCGGGGGCACGCCGATGCGTTTATGTTCTGGCGTTCAAAAGGTTAAGGAAAAATCGAAAGGAAAAGAAAGCTTCGTCTATACTTACGTATAACTAGACAGGACTCAATTACGGCTGAACACTCACAAGGTCTGGTACAGGATTGCGGTTGGACAAAGCTAGTAATTAGAGGAAATCAAATGACGACCCCGGCTATGTATTCACGGCCTAAAATAACATTAGAAGGAAAACATTGGGTTTGTGTCCTTCTAATAAAGCCGTGTGTACTTACAAGTAGGTACTGTGATTGTGGTACCGGATGGACCGGATTGTTTCTTGATGTTCCTGGTGTAGATTATTCTATTTATGTGAATGTTCCTGTAGTTTTCAGGAACATTCGTATTCTATTTGCAGTTTCAATATGTCAAAAGCACCTGTCAATTTCTATTAATTTTGTAAAATTTTTGGACATTGATTGTCGCCAAGGGAAAATTGCTACTTGAATGTTTTTAAGTACGACAATTACCGTCTGTTTGCTGTCTTCTCTGAGACTTCCAAAAGCGCGTTGAGTAGGACGACAACAAAGACGTAGAACGACACAGGACTAGGAAGCATGGCTGAAGAAATAGGGTCCTTTCTTCTTTCTGCAAGGCTGGTTTTAAGACTGAAATGATGATGATGAACCTAAAAATATGAAATTTCAATTATCCTAATATTTTATAGATTAGGATAATTGAAATTTCATATTTTTAGGTTCATTTCGGATTCATCTCTTACAGACTGACTGAGTGACTGAATATGTGACTGAGTGACTGACAGACAACGCACAGCTGAAACTTCTGGTCGTCGAAACCTGAAATGGCATGTATGCACTCCGTAGGGGTGCACTAAGAGAGGATTTCCCGTAACTCCTGCGGGAACGGGAAAAAATGGGATATACAAAGTCGCGGGCAAAAGTTGGTTAGCTATAAATTAGTTGGTTTATTATAAAAATGTGTTTTAAAGAACCTATAAGTTCTGACTTTCTCAATAAAGGATCACGGAACTAATAGCCTAACTAATATAGCCTCACTATCATCCGGGATCATAGTCGGAATCGAACAATACATTGACAAGGGAAATAACAAGCCTGATTCCGGCACTTATCTTCGAATGCGACATAGTTCCGATCGCTATTGTTGTGCACTTGAATTATTTCAGCTGTACCAATCTATAGGGCTGGGAAACAGTGCTATCGATATAACAGTTCTGATTACTTATTTTTATAATTCCAGAAAGATTGCTAATTGCGTATTGCATTTCTTTACTTTTGCACACACCCACGCACACTCACACACAAACAAACACCTCATTTAAATCACACAAGTGCGCTCCATTTTGTATTTTCTTTATTTTATTATTCTGTTTTCAATTGCATACTCTGTATTATGTTCAGTAGAAGAGCGGGGTCACCTAACACAAGCATCTTGCTTAAAAAGTAATCTCCAAATCACGTACGTTGATGAATTATGTAGTTGTTTCTTTTTTTTTACTTTTGTGTTTGAACATGATTCTAAATAATTGTTTGTGTTCGAAATTTTTAAATGACTGCAGATCTACAGAAGCAAGTGTGCGCAATAGGGTGCAAAGTCCTGCAGAGGTCCTTAGTAAACGGAATCCCATAATATCCCTGACCAACCCGGTATTTGTATCTGGTGGGAAACTACCTGATGTATAAATGTACTTGTATGATATGTTCATATCGCACAAGGAACTGATAGCGTGATGTTGTGTGACGACAGATTTTTTTAATAGTTGCTCATAAGTGACGGTTTAGATACCGCTACACATCTTCCAGTGGTCCTAGGTTCCTACTGCTGAACTTGTGATTCTGGGTTCGATCCCGGATTGGGCAAACAGTCATTGGGTTTCTCATCTGGAATTTGGAAAAAGCACGGAGCCCGACTGATAGCAGGAGATTCACCCCCGTTATAACATAGGACTTGATCATAACTGACAACGTTACGGTGTAATATTACAGTTACTTGTATTCCCAGGGAAGGAATAGCCCTGTGAGGGGTTTGAAAACTCAGTTTTAGGCCAATTGCTATACGGATCATTCGCTATGATCAAGATTTTTTCTTGTTTTAAAGCATATTTTTATTGCTCATTAAATCTAGCCTTAAACTAGATGTGTTCGCAGATGTATGGGACTCCCTGATTTTTTGAGGATTAACAAGAAGACTGATAAAGAATTATATGCAAAAAAATAATAATTTTGATATCATCGATAAAAATAAACTTAGTCATCGACAGCGTAACATCACTAACAATGAAACAGACCATCGAAGTTCGCGAGTCGATACTCGCAGACAATGATAAAGGAAAATAATAGCGCTAGCAATGACTGTTCTATGGAGTTAGAACGAGACAAATGTTTTAAAGACTTCACGCAGGCACTTCAGTGGACAATTATTGATTCACTGAACTTTATTTTAGCGATTAGATAAAGCAGGTAGTAACAGTCTCTTTGATTACGTTTTGTTTTTGAGAGGCCTCTCGTATTTCAATCTAGGAGGTTATCGACTGCTTAAGCCTGTGGCGGCATTAATGCAGCCTTGTGGCAGTCGCTTGTTTGTAAGTTGTTTAATGAGCCCTGGCTGGAGGCTTTAATAAAATATTAAAGAGACTGCATGCTAAGGGCATCTCCTTTGGGGTACAGGCCTCGGCTTAGGTCGTAGGGGAGGGATGACAGCTAGGGACGGGCTGGATCGAACTATGATTGATTATTTAGGGGCGAATTGACTACAGGCTCAGCGGCGCGGGCTAGCTCGAACAAGGGTCGGGCGGACATTGACGGGGACGTCGCGACGGGCCTCAGCGAGGAGGGCGGAAGGACTGCAGTCTTGTTTTGCGCAGTGTAATTGTTTCTCTAACCCTTTGATAATGTAGGGACTCAACGACCTAGATTGCACATGCGCATTCTATTAGCGTTAACGATCGTTGAAAAGTCAAAATGTATGAAGTTGACCTACCGAAGTATTACGTTGTCAACCAAAGTTTTTGATGCTAAGTTAAATAATACAGTATGTACGCTACACAGCCTATCGCAGTCCATTACTGTACATTGGCATATCTCAAACTACGCCCCAAAGCGACAAAATTTGACTGGCCTGTTGGTCGAGTAGTTAGTGACCCTGACTGCTAAACCGGAGGTCGTGGATTCGATTCCCACCCAGGACAAATGTTTGTGTGATGAGCATGATCATTTGTTCTGTATCTGGGTGTAATTTGTCTATATTATGTATGTATTTAGAAATATATAAGTATCTTTATCAGTTGTCTGGTTGACATAGCACAGGCTCTGCCTAGTTTGGGATCGGATGACCGTGTGCGAGTTGTCCCAAGATATTATTATTATATTATTAAAGCTCGGTCTTCCGCCTTTCGCATCCAAGCTGTTTCAAGTCCCTATTGAAACAGACAACAGACAGAAACATATTTCATTTCATAAATTATAACTTGGGATCCACTACTATAATACTATAATTTATGTGAAAGTAACTCTGTCTGTCTCTTACCGTTTTACGTCTAAACGGCTCATCGTATTGGGATGAAACTTTGCACATGGTTAGACCATGTCCTGAAATAGGACAAACTATACTTTTCATCCAGGGAATATGTTTCCTTGGGATAGTTTTCGACATTCACGCGAGCGAAGCCGCAGGCAGCAGTTAGTATTTTATATCTTTTATGTTTTCTATTCGAGTTTTACACCAACAATTCGAAACTGTACCTTTTTTTTAAGGGAAATCATCAGATGACGTCTTCCGCTCTGGATGGAGCGGAAGGGAGTGTCAAACTCTTACTGACTAAAACCCATCCATGTTCCTCCTAATGCCTATTGCGTTCCAGGGCCGCGGTGACTCTTTCGAACATATTCCGCAACCCTGGCAGGACCTGACTCAGACCAGCCAATTAAGGCAAGAAAGAGGTGGGAGCTCTGTTCGTCGTCAGTGTTCTCCGTGTGATTATTATTGCGCAGCTACAAACCTCTTTCCATGAGATCCAACAGTATAAAAGCAACAGTAAATACAACTAGCCACACCACTTGCACTGTGGTCATGTACCGGCTATCAATAGGACAAAGGCACAGTCGATCAGTTCAGCAAATGTATGTATTCGAACTTGAGGGCACTTGTGGACTTATGGAGTCGAGTGGCATGGGATTACTGAATCAATTGCTGGTAGTGGGGAGTGGCTGCCGTTTCGAAACATCAATGTTCTTTCCTGATTTTGTTGAAAAGAGAAGTGGGTTACATTTTATTGGGTTGTCGGGGTCAGTGATTTTCAAAATTGTATCCACGCTAGCAAGACAAATCCTGAAAAACAATGCAAAATCGAATACTTTTATTAATAGTTTTTGTTTTCGGGTGCTGAAATGATTTAAAAAAATTGTGAAATTATAATGAGTTTTGTAGGCTAGTGTTAATTTTTTTTTCTGCATCTTTTTTTTAAGTCTTCGTTTTGATCTTATTTAGGTATTTTAACTGACCTACTCGTACCTCCTTTTTCTGTTCCCTTGGCATCAATTTTTAAACTGACCTAATTTTTCCACTCCTTTATTCTATCAAAGTCTCTTTTTGTTTGTTTTCCAAACTTTTGCAGTAAGTACAAACTTCGCGAAAACATTATGAAAATTTTAATACTCCCTTAGTATAATCTAACCGAGACTTTAACTTTGTTAGTTAACTATGTAATCAATATAATATATTTGAGATGCTGATAAACTTAGTTTAAAACATCTTCTACTAAATTTAACTGGAAAATTTCCTGCATGCGGTTATCTTGCGCGTTACAGGAAATAATGTTATTTTGCAAGCTATTTTCAGTTAAAAATACTTAGGATATTCTAAAAATAACCATGATAACGTGGTTTTCCGCAAAAATAGATCATCTTTTTCCTTCACTTTGGTGTTGTAGAGCTAATATTATAAGCGGCTGTGAGAATAAATAATGCTGAATATTCTTGTACAATAATACTGGAGGAACAGAAGTGAATAATTGGGTGACAGGACTAGTATTTGAATAACATCCTGAAGGCCAATTCTTGTCTAATTCATGTTGCATTTTCATCACAACGACAACCAGTGTTAAAAACTTACTAATAAAATAACAATAAAATGTTTATTCAAATAAAAGTGGTCATTTTTTTACAAGTAGTACTTAATGTAAACTTAAACAACACAAAAGTATTAGCATTTGAGGCTGAACTAGGCACAACCAGTATTCCAGTCCTCAACGCCCCTGAGTTACAAATTATAGTAGATTATGCACCGAGGGGATAAAGCAGTGTCTTATGTCACGGGCGTCGCCGCGTCGTATTGAAACCCGAACGCAGTGAAGGATTAGAGTTTAACTCACGAGCAAAGCAAGGGTGTTAGTTAATACAAGAATCCGGAACACAGTGAGGGATTCAAGCTAGCCCAAGGCAAAGACACCTTTATCTCTGAGGAGCATACTTTACTTTTCACACCTACTGTAAGAAAATGAGCTGGAGCCACGAGTGGCGCGTCAGCCCCCGCCGGCATTTCGCGCGTCTGAAGCTGTGCCCCGGGCTCACCGTAGGGCAAAAATATTGTACTGAATTTCATTATAACCCGCCGCGCAATAATGTGGTTTGAATTTGGAACCTTACTTAGAACGCGCGACCTACACCTAGCAGCGGAAGCCGACGCGCGCCGCTCGGGGGCAAAAATTACTTAATTTAGGTTAGGTTTGCATGACTTATAATTTGACGTTTTCGTGCAGGTGGTGTGAAAAGTATCTTTATTATGATGGTTCAATGAGCCCATGTATGAATATAAATATCTTTTCGACATGTAAAAGAAAATTTTGAAAAAAAACTGGCTTAGTACGAGTCGGACTCGCGTGCAAAGGGTTCCGAACGAATTTCATTTTTGTTACATGCTATTTTAGCACTATAGACTTCGTATTGCTTTTCCTGTAACCTAAAGAAAATAGGAAAAGCTAATATAAGTCTATAAACACCTATTATCTGCATTTCTTTTTAATTTTAGGATCAGTAGTTTCGGAGGTAAAGGGAAAAAAATCCGTCTAATTTCTTAAGTAACTCAAAAACTGTTTATTTTAAAATTATGAATAAATATATTTAAAACTCTCACAATAAGCCCTTTCATTTGATATGTCACACGTTACAGTTTGAAAAACTTTTCTTACTTTTTGAAGTTCATATGTGTACGAAATTTCAACAGAATTGGTGATTCGGAGAAAATTTACTGTGACAGACGGACAGACACCCGAGTGATCCTTCAGGGTTGTTTACGGATGTTTGGAACTCTAAAAAAGATTACAATATTTAAAAAAGTGACATTATAGGTGTGTATCTTGTCGTCTCTTTGTGTGTGATGGAGATGTGCGTGAATGAGTATGTATAAGATTGCGGAGCATGACTTTTTTGTTATTTTTGTAATAGAATACATGGTTTAATTTTAATAACTTAACAAGTAGCTGAATCTTAATTTTTTATCTAGGTATCTCAAGCAAAGTTTCTGTCTCTTTATACGTGAGTTTCTGTAGCGTACTTATTTACTGTACTTTTGCAAGATTTTTTCGTCATCAGGGACTTGATGACAAAATGTAGTGAAATTTAAGCTGTTTTTGACAGTTTGCCCCTCTGCCCCAAAAATCACAGTCTTGCCTCAAAGGTACTAAATTAAGAAATGAACCTTTAAAAGTTATAATTCTAAACAGATCAGTGAAAGTTATTAATATTTTAATTAAATGTGAAAGTATTGTTAATTTCGCCGACGTGGGAGGTGCTAGGGCGCGAACATGGCTCGCCGGAAGCTACGAAAGAGCTGCGGCCAAGATTTATGCGTCGTGTTCCCTCCCAGCGTGGGGGACTGAGTGCTAAGGGACGAACTTGTAGCGGGCTTTGTTTGTATGACGTTTGTTGCCTTCAAGAAAAAGGGGTATGAGTAAAAACAAAAAATGTAGAGCCTAGTTTAAGAAAAAAAAAAACTGGGGTCAGCGGCATTTTATTTTTGACCTTATTTTCCCACTCGTATTTGTCAAAATAAGTAAAAAAAATAGTTGCCATTCTCGTATAAATGGTGTTTTCATATACAGGGTGCAGACGACGATATGACAATAAATGACAATACTAGTTCATACGAATATGTTGTCTGTTATCACAGATGTTGTTGTCACTAACTGCAACAGACTGCTTGGAATATTTCATCACAATAGTAGTCACTGTCCTGGACTAGTTTGAGTTTTTTTGACGTTTTATGTAATTGGAAAGTTATTTCGGTGACAGAATTTATATTACTTTCAAATTATTCCTTTGTACCAGTATTGCCAGTGTATTCATTTATTGTCCTATCGTTGTCTCCAGCTTGTATATAGGGGTTCTACGAGTATATGATTAAACTAAGTATCTACAGATGTAGATTCCAACCACCGACATTTTTATGATATCTAACTTGAGTCACATACCTATTCATAAGGAACTTTCGCGTTCGTATTGCAGTCGCAAATTGTCAAAAACAACTCAAATTCCTCCATATTTTTACATTGCGACTTGAATTTTATCGCTTTTTAGGTACGAGAATCGGCCTTCTATACGGTAATTCCACTTGCAGTCAGGCTGCAAGTGGAATTAATTACTTGGAATGTGGAATTACCTGGAATTAATTACGGAGATGTTTGCGCAGACCAAACTGACGGTTTGCATGCAGTAGTTCGCAAAAAAAGTCGCATCACTGATGCGTAGAACACGGGTCAGTGGCAATAGCATCCTGAAAACAGTGGTGGAGAGTCCTTGCTCCCCTTTTCCGAGGCGGTATGTGGAGAGAATGGTGGTGGCTTATTCCTTGCTTTATCGTTCTCTGCACTGCCTGCCTCAGACACCCATTTCATTTTTTTTTTTATCCTTATTTGTGTACACTAACACAAGTTATAAGGTATTGTACTAACAAAATGGACTATAATAATGTCCGATATACAAAAATAAATAAAACAAAAAATTAAAGGCTCATTTCAAGACAACTGTATCCGATCGATTCCGTAAACATGTCGAAGGGAACTGTGATCACGAGGTGAGCTGTCAATCCGTATAATCAAGATGCAATGACGGCTCACTTCGTGATCACATGACATCTTGTTTATATGGATTGACAGCTCACCTCGTGATCACTTCACCCAAGCTTTCACTTCGGAGATGTTTACAGAATCGACTGGCTGTACTAACCGCTTGCTCTTATAAACTTGAAACACTATGAAAACGGAGTTGGTTTCATTAATTAATACCTTCGTACTACACACGCTGCTTTCCTCCACAAGTAAACAGTCGACGGTGACTATTTGCAGTCTCAGGTTGACACACAGCTAAATAATACACATTACTTCGTCAGTTCCCGGAATCCGACCACGCCGCCATAAGCACTTACTCGTGAAACTGGATTCTGTTGAACCGTCTATGTTTGGGTCTGAGTTATATTTGCCGTGGTGTTGTTTATTGTAATCCTTGCCGTATATTGGAACAAAATTACATTGCCAGACTACAATCTACCTCTGTGCCAAATTTTATCAAGATCTGATCAGCCGTTCTGACGTGATTGAGTAACAAACATTTATCTAAACACCTAAACTTTCGCCTTTTTTATATTATCAGTAAATAGCGAATTAGTAACAAAATCAATCATTTAAAGACTGGCAAATTAACGCGACTCGAAAAAAACGGCCAAGTGCGAATTGGGCTCGCGCGCAAAGATTTCCGAACACATTTATTTTTTCACACATTTTGTTTTAAAACCATAGATTCCTTATTGGATTTATGTTTCAACTGCCCAGAGAAACACGAACAGAAAGACAGTCAAATGACACGGGTGATCTTAATTAATGGTTTCCGCTGTAAACAGCTTTTTACGTGTGGCCAATCTCGTTCATAAACATTGTTTGTTTATACATTTTTCTCGTTAATTTATTTCATTATGCTTGTCATTTATTAGGTACTCAAAAAAAAAGGAAGACAATTTAAAAGAAGTTAAACGTGGGACGTGCTGACAGTCGCGTTTACATGAAAAAATAACGTCATATTTTCTTTGAAAGGTGACGGCATACCGTCTACGCGAATATTTTTCGGAATAAATAGTGATTACAATATTATCATTTACGCTTGCGCAACAATACTTGCTAAGCTAAGCTAAGCTCCCATAATAAGCAAATTGACGTTATAATTGGCCGACCATCCGTCTAGCCGTAGAGTCGGTGACTGTTAGGATGGGAAATCATCAAATGACTCTTTTCGCTCCGGGCGGAGCGGAAGGGAGTGTCAGACTGTAACTAAAACCCATCCGTGTTTCTTCTTATGCCCTTTGCACTCCAGGGCCGTAGTGACTCTTTCGGACAAATTCCGCAGCCCTGTGGGGAGATAGACGTACTCTTGAGTGAACTGCTTTCTCTTCGCTGGGTACTGAATGAGAGTTACCGAGAATCTTCCGTTGCTGTAGGCTGATCTACTATCTAACTATCTATCTGATTTTCGTAGTATCGTATCGTAGGATTTACGGTTTTAGTGCTCGAGGGGCCCCCTTGAGCACTAAAACCGTAAAATATAACACAATTTGGGTCTGCACCTACTTAACGTATTTTTAAATAGTGTAATATTTTAGAAATAGCATTTTTGTGTCCTCGTTCACCTAGCGTAGTAGTAGTAGCTACCCGTAACGTCTGCCAAAAATCTACAAAAGTAGATCAAACAAAAGATTGAAAATATTCGAATTCCAGGCGGTGGCTGGACTTGCGTTTGTAAAAGTCGGAAGAAATTCCTGGTGGTTAATACAAACAAACTGGCCAAGTGTGAGTCGGACTCGCGTGCAAAGGGTTCCGAACAAATTTCATTTTTGTAACATGTTATTTTAACACTATATGTAGGCTTCTTATAGGTAGGTATATCGGTTAAGAACTATTTTCTGCATTTTATTTTTCAAAATGTTAGTTAGGCCCAGCAGTTTCTGAGATAAGGGGGAGGGGGAATGGTCATTTTTGGTCTAATTTCTTGAATAACTTCAAAACTATTTATTTTATAATTATGAGAAAATTTAAAACCCTCGTAATAAGCCCTTTTATTTGATTTATCACACAGTATAGTCTGAAAAACATTTTTTTTTCTAATTTGTCCTCCAAAAGTGACCCCCCTAATCAAAGTTTATTTATTTACGTAACGCTTCCGTATTTGGGTCACAGAATTTCATATGTGTACGAAATTTCAACAGAATCGGTCCAGTAGATTCGGAGAAAATTGGCTGTGACAGACGGACAGACAGACACCCGAGTAATCCTATAAGAGTTCCATTACTTACGGATGTTTGGAACCCTAAAAACAACGCTAGTTTTGTGTGACTTGATTAATTTAGTCGTCCAACACACACAGAACACGACATTGTTATGATTACTTTTTAATAATACTATAATCCAGTTTTATTACTTGTATAACTGCATACTAATAATATCAGAGGCCTGAGCATGAATGGAAATTTTATAAAGATTAAATTTGCCATATTGGTGGTCTGACAGACCCTTATCGGTCTCCGATAAAATATAAAATTTGCATTTAAAACAGTGTGAATTTCCACTTTTGATTTTAATTTATTTTAGTGTTATATTGCTAATCATTATTATGATTACACATTTGTTTCAAAGGAAATGTGCGTGAAAATGCATGAAAAAGCGAATGCCGCAAATGAACTACTAAGTTATTTTTTGTGAAGTAATTTATTTTATATTTTAAAACTTTATGCACAGCTAGAAATGACTGTACAAAGGCGAACTTAAACCCTCGGCAATTTCATCCATTCACTCAGTTTTATCGTAAGTAAGGTTTTTAGAAGATATGGAAACGCTTTGTTTTTTGTAAACATTTACATAACATAGCATAGTAAGCTACATGAAAACGAGGGAATCCATACTTGTTACAATACTTTGAATGTAACCAGCTGCAAGTTTAGTATCAAAAGAGCAATTCCATACCTCGCCTCATTGCTTCAATAACGTGATAAGTCCGGCGGTTCATTTTTTTGTTATTTGATAATTGAAAACGATTTATTGTTTCAAAAAAACGTTAAAAAAAAATGAATCGTCGGACTCAACACGTTACTGAAGCAAAACCGCCGTGATCAATTTTTTTTTTCAAAGAAACGTCAAAAAAAAACAAAGGAACTGTTGGACTTATCACGTTATTGAAGCAAAGAATCGACCTGATCCTCATGCGTACATTCCTAATAGAGACGGCCAACTAACCTTTCAAAACGTTCTTGGAAACCCGTTTCATATTCCGACCAAACGCTAGCAAGGGGGCTTACAATTGTCAAAAACGAATTGTTCGGAGTTTCCCACATGACAATCTTGTACATTTCGAATTTAGAACAATCGTTGTCGCTGAATATCATATTGTCTTCATTCTCTACAAGTAGTTTTCAAAAAATATTATCAAAAGGTTACTACAAAATCTATTAACAAAGCGCGGACGACCGAAAACTAGGACCAGATTTTTAGAGAAGATTATCGTTTGAACCTTGCTTTATCCGAACGGCGGCCACGTGAGGCCTAAAATTAATCCCACGTGGTTGTGGGCGTGACACTAAATCCCAATCAAACAGTTGAAGCCTGGGGCAGGTGTGTGCGTGATCACAGCGATGAGTCGGTGACAACGTGGCGATTAAGTAGGCCTTTCACCACTATATGAGGCTCGTGATCGTTTTTAAACAGTTACAAAATATATATAGGCCCAACTGGTTTACATGTCTTTGGAAGTTCCTAGGCACGGAGTCACAGAGGACGTGTTATGATTCTCGTGATTGTTTATTGAATTTATAGTTACAAAACACACATAAAACATTATTTTATTTTAAACTAGCGACCCGCCCTTGCTTTGCATGGGTGCAAATTTTACACAAAACCTTGACAAATTATATACTTAAACCTTCCTCATGAATCACTCTATCTATTGGTGAAGACCGCATGTAGTTTTTTTAGTTTATCGTGAACAGACAGACAAACAGACGCGGCGAAAGAATTTGTTTTATAAAAACATTATGTAGTGATAATACAGCAAATAACTTGATAGTCAGCACCAATACCTTGATGGTGGAACCACTACAAACTTAAGTCCTCGTCAATGGTTTAAACTAGTTGAGCCTATTTGTTTAACCCTCTTAATCCGGACGCTATAATAAAACATTTATATAATAAAATTTATTAAATTCATGAATATACAACAAGTAAAAACAAAATAATCAAACATGAGGCAAATGAAAATATAAAAAGCCTGGAAATAAAACACGAAATCAAAAGCTCTCGACAGAAATAAATCTATTGAAACATCTTAATCACCGAACTAAATAAGAAAAACAAAAACATTTTATGAAAGACAAGAGGGAGACGCTAGCAATTTTTACGATTATACCAGACAAGAGGCGCCCATTCAGCCAAGGAGCAACAACGTCAACCCTCAAGCGAAGAAGTCATTGAGAAAAATCAAGAAAGCAAAAGTGCCCCTCGTTATGTAAATTAAAAACATCTTTTACCCATAGCCCATTTGTAGAGAATTATTTCTAATTTGTAAACAGGATATTTTCCAATTTGTCTAGAGATTCTCCACTACTGCTATTTTTTTCCATACTAATGGCTGGATATATTTTCGCATTACGGTCGTCCGTTGTTTCTAAGGTCGCTTGAGAAATGGCAGGCAATTTTGTAAGTTTAAAACAAAAACGGCGAGACGGGATGATGGGGCGGAATGCTTGTAAGCGTTGCTTATAATTTTCTTTTATTGCTGTTTGCAGCTGGTGATATGGGTTTTTATGAATGCATCGTCTTGACTTTTTCATTCGCAACAAATGGTGAAAGTACAAGGATTTTTTAGATTTTTGGGGATTTTCTCAGGTCAATGCAGGGGAATTATCTTCTGTTCAAGTAGTCGTGACTAACAAAGTAAATATTGTTACGAGCTTGGGGTTCGTGACAATGAGAACAGCCGAAGTTAAATTATCAAAAATAGACACTTTAATTAAACAACTCTAATTACGACTCTAAACTCATTAATTATAAAACACAACTGTAATTCGCAAATGAAGGTCGCTTTCGAAGTTCGTATTGCAAATCCAATACTGACTCGGTCGCGGGCTATGTGGTCCTTATATAGGGCTTTATTTTATTCTAAAATCTTCTACTGTATAACATCTAGAAAGTTCGCGTACATACAGATCCTGACTGACTAGACTAAATAAAATCAAATCAATATATTAAGAATAAAGAAAGTATTGCACTTTTAAGTAGGTATTTTGACTTCTTTCGTCAAATTAAGATCCTCTATTTTTTTGTTCTCATTTAATATTTTGTTTGACTTATTTAACTAACCACTTTACTGGTTAGCCTTAGTTTTCTTAAAGCCTATTTTAATGTTTTGATTCGAACATCATTTGATTTATCTTAACAATCATAGCTCTTGTGAAATTGGTTGCGATTAACAAAGTTGCGCTGAAACAACAGATCAAATGGTAATTATTATTGAAAGCCTACTTAATTAAAAAGAAAGTTTGCGGTAGTTTTTGTTTTCATTTAGAAATTCTTGGGAAAATCGGCTATTTCCCGTTTCGTCACATTCCCGATTCGACAACATGTCAAAAGGGGAAAAATCAAATGAACACATGTGGCTTTTCGTCAAGATATTGATCTTTATCAGCATCTTGTCCAAGGTAGCAAGAAGGCTAGATTGTGCGTTTGTGAACCACTGCTACAAGGTATCAGCCGGGCCTGTCACCTTGCAGCAGTAATGTCGCAAACTGTTGCGGTTGTTTTTGTCTTTGTTAATGTTTTACTAACATAGTTTGTAAGTATATTGTTACCAACACTATGAGTCTTGTTACTTGAATTAAATGATTGTTTTCCCCGTTTTATAAAGTTGAGAACGCCTGTACTGATCAACCTTTTGTGTGGCAAAAGTCTTTGAAAATATTGGTACCGTGAGGTCCCGGACCTCAGAAATTTATCAAACTCCAGGAAAAACATGCATGTAACGCAGATAATTCAAGAATTTATATACTCAAAAAGAAATTAGGTAACTTTTGTAGCTGACTGTAGCGTACAAAAATGTAGTTTAACAAAACGTTGACGAAACGGGAATGAATGTATGAAGATCAAAATCTTCACAAACCGCCACTTGTGTTCAGTTGTTTTTACTACTTTTGACATGTTGACGAAACGGGAAGTAGCCGAAAAATCTACGATTGGATAAAGCAAAATCTCGAAGTAAAACCACAAAAACTTTATATGAGTTATCAAATCATTATAACGCAGATTTTTGTGCTTTTGACAATCGATTAGTAAGTATTCAGGGTGATTGGTAATTGAGTGCGTTCCTTCAAATGGGATGTTTTACAGCTAATTTACAACGATTTTGGTTCCGGCCATTACTATTGGTTTGTTTTCGAGTAATCGAACTTTTTAGGTTTTTTTTACAGTTTTTACCTCACAACCGAAATCTCCACTCTGGATAGTAAATTAATACTTTTCTGAAAGCTCATGAACAAATTAATGTCTCTAATAATAATTAATTTAAAAAAATACCCATTTTATGGAAATTCAGCGTCGTAACGTGCTAGCTAGGAAAAATTCTTGAAATTTCACTTGAATAGGTAATAGTTCGATTACTTAAAAATAAAACTTATTTTGGCCCCCAGGTTTCCAGTCAAAATCATTGAAAATTAGTTCTAGAATATCCAACTGGAAGGAACGCCCTTAATGACTAATTACCCGGTATATACGAGGGTCATCTGGCACTACCGATCTCGGTTCATATGCTCTATGAAGTGCCCGAAGTATCGTTGTATCTATACTCCAAATTTAATTTTACTGGCCAGTGACCTTAGTGCTACTTTTTAACATACTCGATCGCGTTTCCATGCGATTTGACATAAGCGAACGTTTACGCGATCGAATACGTTTAAAAACTCGCACTGAGGGGTTCAGTAAGCTTAGTGGGAGTCTTTATTGATGTACAATGTACATGTTGTTAACCAACTTAAAAAAAGGAGGAGGTACTCAATTCGGTTATATTTTCTTTTAATATTTGTTACCTCATAACTCCATCATTTATGAATCGATTCAAAAATATATATTTTTTATGTGAAAGGATATAACTTTCCGAATGGTCCCAAAGAATTTCATCAAAATCGGTTCAGTAGTTTGGCTTTTAAATCAAAAAAGTTGGAAACAATATGACATCCAAGTAAACGAAATTGCTTATTTTGCTTTCCTGTGACTTTCCAGTGGTGTTGACACCTTTACACAAAAAAAAACAGCTGACTTCTAAATTTAAAAAAAGTACTTAGTAAAAAATAACTTTTATTTCGGAAGTCGGTGTTAAAAACGAAGAAACAACCAAAAACACCAAAGTGTGTTTTTTTTTTTTGGAAGTCGGTTGTATTTTATTGTTTGTAAAAAGTTTTTTCAATGACAATTCGAAAATTATAATGATTGCTTCGATTAAATTACTTTTAAGAGCTACTCATAAATTGGAAAACGACACCATATTATGCGTTACGTCAATCATCCCTCCCTTCGGATTATAAGGGGTGCGAGAAAAATACATTGCACAGTATAACATTACGACAGTGTCAATTATTGTTCCACAGGCAATTCCATCTAAAAGGGTTCTATCATATTTCTCGTGTAACATTTTCTTTCAAGTTATTGACGTGACGATTTATTTTTTTTGTAATGGGATTTGATATCTCAAGTGCTGTTTTTGTTATTTCTTTGGATTCGTTGATTTGTATTTTTTTTGGGTTCTATACAACGTGTAACAGAATAAATGCTTCACCTTTTAAGGGGTCGTTGTACTCATAATTATGAACAAGTTTTACTATGAGACCGACACCGAAATCGCGAAAAAAAATCAGGCGTTCAGTAAATTTTGTAGAATTTATGGAGGTATGCGGTACAAAGAGTAAAGTACCGCACTCCTCCACTGAAATGGGAGGATTCTCCGACCAGACGGGTGTTGTGTCTGGTGGCCAACTGCCCGATAGTTGATATTCTAACCGTCAAGTTATGCGCATATAAATGTATGGGGCAGTCGATTTTATTTCGTGATTTCAGTGTTGGTCCCATAGTAAAAGTTGTTCATAATGATGATAAATTGTGTTAAATATTATCAAGTGATAAAGTTCATCAAGTCAATTTTTGTGGTACCAGAATTCAACTGACACGATTTTTACTCTCTAATATGTCTTTGTTCTTGTTTCAAAATAGTTATTCATAAGTGTTTGACTGTACAACATTTTTAGACCAATAAACTATTTTTATAATTCACAAAATAAATGCCACTGGTTCCGTAACTATTGCATATTAACATTGCGGCCGATTTTATTATTTATTTAAGTTTTCGTTTTACCAATCTTACCTCGTGTTTTCGTAAACGTTAAATAAATGTTACAAAGGCAAAGATGACGTTTCAGCTGCTGTTGATAGCTAATTTGTTCGTTAAAGGTACGGATAAGGTAGATACGTTTTTGAGACCGGCCGTAACTAAACACGAGGTAAGATTGGTAAAACGCGAACTTAAATATAATAAAATCGAAGTGAAGTTAAAGGTAGATATACGTTATTGAAACCGGCCGTTAGTGAGCATTCTCTATGATGTTGGTTTGACGTTTAATGGTGGTTATAAACACAAAATTTTTGACATTCGAATGATTTTCCTCCGTCCTTAAGACCGGTAGTGACAAACCTCAAAATTTCCAAATGAAATACATGGTTTTGATCGATTACTAATTTAGAAAAGCGATAAATTAAATACAATAAATTATGATTACTGACCAAAGACGATTGAATTAAATAATGACATTATGAATTTATTTTAGGTGTTAAGTTCTCAAAAACGGAACTATGTATCTGCACGGGATTTGCGAGTCTATTGATTAGATTATATACTTTATAATATTGAGTCATTGTACAACCTATTAATATTTTTTTATCAGTCATTATTTATCTTTGAGCCGTTATTGTGTAAAAAAATATTTAAGACAAATAACGTTTGGTTATTTTTTACGGTAGTTTATTTTTTAAGTTACAGGAAAACGTCCTTAATGGTATGTCTTTCGTCATAATATCAGCCGAAAGTCGTCTTTTGTTGGACATAGGCCTAACCTAAGCTTCGCTGAATCAACCAGTCCTGTGCTTGTCGCAGGTCATCGGTCTGCCTTTTGACAGGCATACTATCCTTTTATCAGAGATGAAGCTTGCAAGTACAAACTGACACTGCTGGGGTGATTGTGGAGTCCGCACCCGTCCGCACCACAGCAAGAAGTGACGAGGAGAGATATCGTAAGGTTTTATTCAGTACGAGTCTGACAGACCCCCCCGTATGTCCCAAGACGGAGGATATCCATGAGTATTTATACACGTATAAAAAGGCATACTATCCGATACTTTTGGTGCAATCATTTTTAACAGTCAGAGAGCCAATTCTACTAATTTTTAAAAAACGCTCGCATTCGCGTCTCTTTCGTAATCAGTCAAAAAAGCCTCAATTTCCACATAAATTTTCAGTTTTGGCCCTCAGAAATAAAAACGTCAGCTCTATTATATTTCTATCAAGCCAATCGATGCAGTTTACGCGGGCACATTGCGTTCCAAACCCTTGATATATCATAATACATAAGACTGAAGTCTCATTAAAAGTCTTACGTTCTACCATAAAAATGAGTCCACACAATAAGATTTAATTAAAATATGAAATAACGGAACGCTATCAGAGCATACTAATTTCTCTACACAATTCTTTTATTATCGATTTTATCGCCATTTAGGCCGATATGAATCTTGTGATAAAACTCACAATTTTGTTCGCATTTCAGTCAGTGTTTGTGATACGTGGCGACATAATCGCTTTATAGCTCCCGTAGTGCGGTGCGAGGTACGGGAGTGCTGTGCCTATGGTTCTAATAAAATAATAAATTAATTAATGAGTTCAATTTCGAAATGACTACTATGAATAAGGCAAGTTTGACTAAAATATGTTTTTTTTCTTAATTTTTTTGGGTTTTGATTAGTGGTTCAAATAAAATATGCTGTTGGAATTGGAAGTTAAAATGATTTTATTCGAAATATTATTTTTCAGTCTCAATATTTTTCAAAAGTTTTGTCTTTTCATTTATCGTATCTTTGGACACAATTATTTCCTGACGTTCATTGGAAACTTCTCATACTCAATGTCTATTAAAATAGCATAGGAATACTCTTCATTTTACACCACACAAAAATCGAATTAGGTGCTTCAAAATAGTAAGGTATTATAACCAAACTATACATATAGCTAAAATAAGTAATATATCATAAGCAGCATAAGCAATATAGTCATAAGATACTTATTCAAATGAACAAAAACTGAAGCTTCTCGTACCCAAATCGACAACAAACAGCAAAACTAGCCAAACGCCACGCATCAGCTGTTAACCATTTCGGCTAAATTGTAAATGCCATCTGACACCGATGGGTCACTGCGGTATTCTGACTAAGGTTCAATGACCTGTCCCTGGTTTTGCACAAACGCCAAAACAGAATAAAATGTACAAATTATTGCTAACTCGGATGTCACTATTTTTTATTACATAACTTATTGAATGGATTCTCGTTATTAATCTAAGAAACAAGAAATGTATCACAAGTAGAAAATAGTTGAACAACACTTTTATAAAAAGTAAAGGTGTTTTTCAACATTTCGATGTACCTACATTGTATTCTATCTTACTTATCATTCTGAGATGTAAAAAACACCTTGAAACTTACGCCTGATTTCTAAATTACCAGATTGAAGTTTTAATATTTGTCACACTTAAGTTTGTCACACTTAATTCCAAACTCAAACAAGATTGTCCCTAATTTCGAAACAAAACCATGTAGATCGTGAAACGTGATAGTATTGGCATCCACAAGTGTTTAGAATATCTTACAAAATAAAAGATAAGATTTCATATTATATACTTGTATGAAAAGATCGGACGATAGCCTATATTGACTCTATAGGATAATCGTTGTTTTATCATTTATCATAGTAAAGTGATTTACAAACGTGAGTTACATACCTAACAAATTTTATCAGCAATTCGGTTGCAAATGTGCTTGATAACGATATTGATGTATGCATGAACTGAAAAGGTAAAAGTCTTTAAGATATCAAAATCAAGAAGAAATCAGAATCAGAAGGTTTCTATTTTCTTTGACTTTTTAAGGTTCTAGCTACCTAGCCAGATACCTATCTACTATATGAAAAAACAGCACCTATATAATCACTCGGTTGTGAAGCTGTCTGTCTGTCTGTCACAGCAGATTTTCTCCGAATCTACGTGACTGATTCAGTTGAAATTAAGTACCTACACATTCATATAACCTGTGAACCAAACACGTATCGCAACGGAATCGAAACGAAAATAACAACATTTGGAACGTAGAGATTTTTGGGGGCGAAATAAAAAAAAAGGTTTTGCAACTGTACCGCGAGACACGTCAAACAAAAGCTCTCATTGTTGGTTATTAAAGAAAGTTTACCCGTATCTCCAAAGTACTGTCCTAAAATATTGAAAAAAAATACAGATAATAATAGGTCTTCACATTTAGATAACAGGAAAACCTATACAAGAAGTCTATGATTTTAAAGTAAGATGAAGATGTTAAAAAAATATTATACGTTCGGAACCCTTTGCACGCGAGTCGGACCGATATAATAATTATTGCATTAAGGAATGTTACATTAATAAGTTACTATTAAAGCGAATCCATTAACAAAAGACGCACGCTGTTCTTTTCAATATAAATTTTTTCAAACAATAAAATTAATCAGTACTACAACACTACGCGTATATTGACCGTAATAACCGTTTACTGTTTACAAATTTAAACACCATAAACGTTACGATACTATACCGTTACAATAAAATTAACGACATAAAAGTAACGCTACTGGATCGTTACTTTTACAAAAGATAAAAGAAACATAGCGACGCGTCTCTCGTGTTACTTAAGACTAATCTTTTGATATCGGAATAAGACAATAATGATGATCGATTGAAAAATAATCAAATTCAAATAAAATCAGGTTTCCATTAAGACAAAGATATTTGTATGATAACAGAGTTATATGGTAGATAGGTATGTTAGTAGAAGTTAAAATTTCAAACTCATTGTTTTGAAATTTTATCAATTGCATATAATATCAAGTCGCTCACAATGGGCCTCATCAGAAGGCTTGAAAAGAGCAATGGCGAGGGCAATGCTCGGAGTTTCTTTGCGTGATCGAATCAAAAATAATGATATCAGCAAGAGAACCAAGGTTACCGACGTAGCCCGAAGGATCGCCAAACTGAGGTGGTAGTGGGCAGGACACATTGCTGGCAGAACAGATGGTCGATGGGCCGAAAAGTTCTGGAGTAGCGACCGCGTACCGGAAGAGGCAGCGTTGGAAAGCCTCCTACAGGGTGAACCGATGACCTGGTGAGGGTCACGGGTAGCCGATGGATGTGAGACGCACAGGGCCACAATTCTTGTAGATCAGCCGGTAAATTCTATAAACATGACGAAGTGAAGGCTTGGGTAAAGTGATCACGAGGTGAGCTGTCAATCCATATAAACATCCATATAGACTATAATCTGCCCCTGCTCTGTGCCAAATTTCATCAAGATCCGTTCAGCCGTTCTTACGTGATTGAGTAACATCCATCCATTCAACCAATTTTTTTACAAATTCAAATTCATTTATTTCGTGAACACATGGTACACACAGTAGATGTTAACAATAAATACGTTTCTTTAATTAATTCAATAAATTACTTTCCTGTTTGTTTTGTGCGAGTCCCAAATAAATATTTTTCTTTCTTTCTTTCATCCATCCAAACATCCAAACTTTCTCATTTATTATATTAGTAAGTAAAATTAGAGATAGTATATATAAACTATCACGCTATTTGGCATGGAGGATTAGCAATATTGCTAAATGACTGTAATAATCTACATTTTATTGCAAGTTCGAACCCCAACTACAATTATTATTTTTGTGATTGTTTTAAGTCTTTTTTGGGTTCCGTACCCGAAGGGTAACTAGCGGAGCCCTATTACTAAGCCTCCGCTGTATGTCCGTCCTTCCTTCCGTCTGTCCGTCCGTCCATGCGTCAGTCCGTCCGTCCGACCGTCCATCTATCTGGCAGCGGGCTGTATGTCAAGAACCGTAATAGGTAGACAGTTGAAATTTTTATAGTGTTTATTTTTATTGCCACTATAACAACAAATAATAATAATTAAATTAAATTGAAAATTAGAGGGGGCTTCCATATAAGAAACGTGTTTTTTTCGGTTTATGTTACGGAGCTTCGTGTGAAAGTCCGACTCGCACTTGGCCGGTTTTTTGGTTCGGAAGTATATACGACATTGTCATACGTCTGGTTGTGTCTGACTGGAATAAAATAAATGTTTTTTACTGATTGCACAAGCTCGAATATAATTAGTAATGGTGCGTCTACTCACTGCCGGAGCAGGGATTCCATGTACTATGGTTTTAGTTATATTTTGAATTCAAAGTATTTTTAAATATCCGAATAATAAAAAGTTTACAAAACCAGCACAACATTCAGAATTTTTAACGACTCCCATAATTCAACAAGCACAATTTAAATTTGAAACTCTCCAGGTACACATAGAGCATTCCGTGACACTTACAACAATGGCCGTACAAACTGCGCAGCATCAAATTCATAACTACCAAAGTTCTGGCCCCAAACTAAGCAATGAAACCTCAACATTCGGTCCCTAGTTACAGGAACCAACACATGAAACCTACACATGCAATTGAAAATGGTGACAACTCTGTTAATTGTGTGTAGTCAGCCATTTTTTCAACCTGCTTGACGTGCCCCGCTTTTGTAGTTATTGTGTGCCACTATTCCCAGCGAATAGATAACCCACTTCAGTTGAAACTGTAGCGAAAAAAAAACTAAGAAACGAAATTTGTACGGCAACAAAAAGAATCGCAACGCCATCTGTCCTGTCAGAGGTAAACTACCAACGAAATCCTGCACCGCGCTAGCAAAGTTCTCCGTGCAATTTGAATATATACAACAGTCAAAATATCAACTATCGGGCAGTTGCCCACCAGACACAACAACCGTCTGGTCGGAGGATCCTCCCACTACAGTGGAGGTGTGCGGGACTTTACTCTCTATTATAGTGCTTGTACAGGGTGCAAGTAACAGGAGCAAGTAAAGGCGCGGGTTATTTACGCAAGCAGTATACATGTACAAGTTAATCGCTTTTGCTTGAACAAGGTGCAAGTAGCTGTAGCAAGCAAGGCACGGGCTACTTGCGTCTCTCTTCACAAAAATAATATTGAAACAAAACAACAATTAAACTGTGCGGAAAGCCCCCGCGCGTCGCAAATCGCTCGGGTTATTCGCACGGGTAGCTCGCGCTGGAACCGCTCACCACTTTTCCAAGGAGCATATAACCTACGCATGTAACGTAATACACAAGCACCGATAAACAAAAAAGGCCTTGGATACAAGGACATTCTATTTGCGATAGCGAGCAACACCGCTCAATATTTTTTACTTTTTAAAAGTCATTGAACAGAAAACTTTGACGCAAATCAAACTGAGAGTATTAAACTTTAGGCGATCAACCAAACCTAGGTCGATATTCAAACAGTAGTAGTCATAGTGCTCCAGTACATAGGTGGGTTATAATATTATTTTTTTTGCTTTACAAAGTTAGAAAGTCAAATTACAAGTGAGAGTCGTCAAAGTACGTACTTTTACGAGTCTCATTTGTAATTTTATTACACCTATTATTGTCTAAACTGTTATTAGTGAAAACAACGGTAAATATAGTAACTGTTTAGTTGAAAACAGTTGCTCTATTTGTCAACTTTAAAAAAAGTTACTTTTCGTACCTACTGTCATAGATGTCACATTTAGGTACACCACTGTAACACGTTCTGCAAAAGCAATGGGTAAGCACCAAAAGTTATAGTAAACCAACTTCGTGCCATTCGGTCTTCCCATATCCATTCGTAATCTTTTCACTAGTTTCCCAGTTCTTGTAAATTCTATAGAGAATGCAAAGCAATTTAATTCTAACAATAAGGGCAGGTGCACAGCCATTTCCAGTGTGTTCAAGGGGTGGAGTTTTCTGAACTTCGTCCGGCCGGTGTCAATGCTTAAGATCTTTGATAGTGGAACGGATTTTGCTGTGGAGTCGACAATTGGTATATTTGGACACCGTTCGTAAAATATTTACGAGTATTTGTTATGTTCCAAATAAGTGAATTTATTATAATAATGTAACCTTTAAACTTAGGTATAAGAACATTCTAAGTAAGAACCGGACGGCGAGCGTTGGGTGGCTCGCTGTCCGATCCCACCAGGCCCGGGTCGATGGCGCGTTGTGTTTCACGCGCGCCTCAAAGAGATGTCAGCATAAAGAAGGGGCCCGCTAGGGCCAGAGCCTGCCAGGGTTGCGGAATTTGTTCGAAAGAGTCACCGCGGCCCTGGAACGCAAAGGGCCTTGGAAGAAACACGGATGGGTTTTAGTCAGTAAGAGTCTGACACGCCCTTCCGCTCCACCCAGAGCGGAAGAAGTCATTTGATGATTTCCCATCGTTAAAAAAAAAAAAAAATAAAAAAAAAAAAAGCTAGGATTTAGTTTAGTCTGAATTTTTAAATATTATTAACTATTTAAATGGCGCTCTGGAACTAGTTGGCACAGGTATATTGTTATTGAAAATTCGATCGTGTGCCTAGCACTGAAAGTACATTTTTACTAATATCGTATCAAATTTTTTGAGTGTTTTTTTTTTACGTCTATTTCTAGCTCAAACTAAAACTATAAAAGGATAAATCGTCGCCGCGGACTCAGTTTTTGCTGTTTAAATTGTCGAAACAGTACGCTTTGGGTCATTGAAAGAGTTGCAAATCAGTTGCGCTAAAATGTTCGTTAATGTTTTGAAGTGAATAGTGTTGTCATGAATCTCCTAAAGTAAATTAGTGCAGTGCCTCTCACAACACTAATTCACAAACATACTGTGCCCGGAACCTATCGGTAAAGGATGTCAGCGGCTTAGCTTGGACTCTACTGTAGTTTTCCTACAAAACATGAGACAGCATAAAATATGATTCTTAAAAATATCTATACTAGAAAAACATCAGGCAGAAATGACTTGGGTAAATATTACTCGGTTTTCTATTCCGACGCGAAACACGGAAACCCAAAAACGATTAAACTTATCATCATCATCAGCTGAAAGACGTCCACTGCTGGACATAGGCCTCCCCCAAATGTCGCCACAACAACCGGTCCTGTGCGTCGCGCATCCATCGGATACCCGCTACCTTCACCAGGTCATCGGTCCACCTTGTGGGAGGCCTTCCAACGACGGCGATTCAACTTATGCTAAAAATAAATTTAATTATTGAAATCTAATAAATATAATAAAACTGAAGAGTTTGTTTGTTTGAACGCGCTTAGCTCTGGAACTACCAATCGGATTTGGTTTTTCTTTGTATGTATATAATTGCGAGATGGAGTTTCTTGTCCGTTCTTCTCCATAAGAATCTACCTTTCCGAATGGACAGTAGAGTCACTTTATTAATGTAACATTATTATTTTACTGAACTGTAAACGATGACGTTCAAAAGTGCCGTTTCATTAAACGGCACTTTTTGAAATAAGCGTTTTGACTTTTGAAATAAGCGTTTTGACTTTGACTTTGACTTTGCCACATTCATGAGGAATGATAGAGGAATAAATACGGCGTATAGCCTATAGCATTCATCATGAATGAATGAATTAGGAATTCCTACGAGAACGGGGAAAAACGGGATACTTAATAATATCAGTTTCTCGTTAAAGCAGTTTTAAAATCAAAAGCAACGTAAAACTCACAATTTGGAATACGTCTTCGATTTTTAAGGACATGTCTGGCATCTAAGGTTATCTCATCGTGGATTGAAATCGTAGAGTTATCCAAAACAAACGCTGATAGTCTTTACAAAATGATGATCCTACAATTACAAGAAACGAGCGACAGCTCCACGCATTCTCTGTTCCGTGTAATAAACAAAGTATGTGGGTAAGAAGTTAGCCGTTAGTTCCCGGAATAATACCAACTCCTGCATAATATTATTTGAACAGCGGAAAAGCGTATCGAACGAAAACTCGGGCGACTCCATTCAGACTCTCGTCACAATTCAACGAATTTACATTTTAATGAGAACGATTATTCCCTTGTTTGAAGGGATTAAGTTTAGGAACACTTCCCGATTTTCGCGTCCGCACAAAGTTTGCATAATTACTTTATTGGTGATTACAAAACTAAGACACCAGTTTTGGAATACATTAACCGAGAGTTTACAAGAAAAGCAGTTCGGCAGGCATTATTGGATTACCGATTGAACAGGTTGGAAGTTCCTCCGCGGATAAATGGGAGCCTATTGACGTTTAATCGAATTTGTTCGAAAGCTGTTTCTTGTTCATTGATTTTTGGTACCGGTTTCTTTAAACTTTTGGGGTCAGCTATTGTGGTTATGAATAAGTATCATCATCATCTGCCAAATGACGTCTACGTCAATGCCATTGCCACTGCATAATCGCCACGCTTGGTAGGCGGGCTGGCGATCGCAGTGTAGCTGTTGCAATGCACAATTGCACAGAGAATGCTGCTGCCCATTCTCTGGTGAGTTCCTTAGTCGTCTCTTACGACACCCACGGGAAGTAATGGGATGGTGCTATTCTTTTACGTATTTGTTAAGTCTGTTAAATTGTAAAAAAATCTGGATACTCTCTGATATGAATATTTGATTTTCATAAAACGACGTAATAAAAGACCTATCCTCTTTTGTTACACATTATGCAATCTCCGTTTTTGGTGAACTTATTATAACGCGGCGATGGTGGTGTGACGATCTGATGACATTAAGAGGTCAAACTTGGACAAATATCACACAGGACAAATATCACACAGGATTGAGAGGTATGGAAAGAGAAAGGCGAGGCTTTTGCCCAGCTGTGCGACACAAATTAGAATAGTTAAAAAATAACCTACCGATCAACTCACGAACCTTTTTAGTATAAATGTAAGCACTACTTCTAAAAAAATATGCAGTTTTTGGGGACTGCCGATAGAAGTGCAAACTAAGCGAAAGCCAAAGCGTTCGGTGACGATGACGCGAGTTCCATGACTTTTATTCACCCAAAAAGTACACATATAATACACAGTATACATATAGCTCATGGAAAGCGTTCGGTGACGATGACGCGAGTTCCATGATTTTTATTCACCCAAAAAGTACACATATAATACACAGTATACATATAGCTCATGGAAAGCGTTCGGTGACGATGACGCGAGTTCCATGATTTTTATTCACCCAAAAAGTACACATATAATACACAGTATACATATAGCTCATGGAAAGCGTTCGGTGACGATGACGCGAGTTCCATGATTTTTATTCACCCAAAAAGTACACATATAATACACAGTATACATATAGCTCATGGAAAGCGTTCGGTGACGATGACGCGAGTTCCATGATTTTTATTCACCCAAAAAGTACACATATAATACACAGTATACATATAGCTCATGGAAAGCGTTCGGTGACGATGACGCGAGTTCCATGATTTTTATTCACCCAAAAAGTACACATATAATACACAGTATACATATAGCTCATGGAAAGCGTTCGGTGACGATGACGCGAGTTCCATGATTTTTATTCACCCAAAAAGTACACATATAATACACAGTATACATATAGCTCATGGAAAGCGTTCGGTGACGATGACGCGAGTTCCATGATTTTTTGTTCACCCAAAAAGTGCTCAACGCGCCTAAAGAAGTTTTCACTTCAAAAACTGCATATTAAATTAATGTATTTTGTTACAGGCTGAACAAAATGGGGCCCCAGCAAATAAAGCAGGAGAGGAAACTCCTGAGAGAGCAAAATGGGGACGACCCTTAGAGTTCATATTAGCCTGTCTTGGATACGCCGTAGGTTTGGGAAATGTGTGGAGGTTCCCTTATCTCTGCTATAGGAATGGCGGTGGTAAGTTCTTAAACCCCTTTTTGATTTTTATAGCTTACAATTACAATTTAATGTGTTGAATTCTGGCTACTTATAAGTTTGGGGATTTCTTAGTAATTTCATGCGTGATTTAAATGAAATTCCTATCTATATAAAATATTTTATTTCATGGCCTACATGGATATTAATACAACGTGTAACAGAATAAACGCAATAATCTCTGGGTGATTGTACTCATCATTATGAACCACTTTTACTACGGGACCAAACCGTCAGTCGTAAAAAAAAAATCAGCTGTTCAGTACATTTTGTCGAGTTATGCGCACAAAAATGTATGGGGGAGTAGATTTTTTTTCGCGATTTCATCGTTGGTCCCATAGTGAAAGTTTTTCATAATGATGAGTGCAATGACCACGTAAGAAATATTGCGTTTATTCTGTTACACATTGTATAACCTCAGTCACCAGTTAGTAGTACAGTGAGCTTAATGTGTAATTAATGATACCGGAGCGAGTAGCGATGGAATTAAACAAAAAAATGCAATTTAAACTATTAACAATAAGTTAGAAATGACTAAGTAAGCAATTTACAATACATATTTCTTTTTAACGAAGGGATAAAGAATGATAGAAGCAAAGAGCAAAACAAAAACACATTTTGCTCCGAATCAGTATGAATTATTTATTGAATCCCTATCGGTCAATAAGGACCTTCAAGCCTGCCCCAGGATTTTGAACAAAAATATTGTTTTATCTATTAAATACTTTATTTATAGAACACGAATCCTTAAATTTACAGTCAGTGTTAATAGTGCTGTAATAAATAAGTAATTAACTGGGCGCGATTTATTTATGTTAGATAAATATGTTAAACATTTATTTTGTACAACAAGAAAAGAAGACGCATCACACAAAAGCATACCTAGTTTCTTAAATCATAAAAAAAAACAAAAAAAAACCTAGAAACCACAAACATAAAAACACATTAAAAAGAAAGAAGTTTACACTCTGTTTATGGCACATATACATATGCAGTCTATGGTGCAATTATACCTACTTAAAATGGATTTAAACACGGAACATGTTAATTTGTTTCTTAAATTCAAAATTGAAACTTTAAAGAAATCCTAGTCGAATCTGTCACAAGATATACCTATACCATTTCACAATGATTTAGATTAAATTTTTTTCTTTGTTTCAGGTGCATTCCTCATCCCATTCTTCATCATGTTAGTTTTTATTGGGCTTCCAATCTTCTACCTCGAGCTCTACATAGGCCAGTATACCGGCCTCGGACCCTTGAAAGCCTTCAGTGCGATATCTCCGTTCTTCAGCGGCTTGGGATACTGTACCCTCGTGGTCATATCCATCATATCAATATACTACATGATCATCGTTGCTTGGACTCTGTTTTACACCATTGTGTCCATCGCTGGATACATGGACTGGGGGTCATGCGACAATTCTTACAATACTGATGGTAAGTCTTGCACATTTGTTCAATCTTACAAGCTATGTGCCATATTGTGACAAATAATGAGAATGTTAATTTAACTTTTTTGAAATGTTATAGCCAAATATTGACTTTTTATAAAACTGAAAATGGTTGTCAAAATGGACCTAACAACCTAAATGACCTAAGCTGGCTATTGGCTAGCGGTGAATAAGAATATCCTCACAATACGAGCTGGGCCTTATGCATCTGATTTTTGACAGATCCTTAACGATTTTTTTCGTTAAACAGTTGATAACTCTAAAAGAAAAACTTAAAAAGTTAGAAAACAATCCTATTTGGCCGGAGGTCAAAATCGTTGCATATTTGCTCCAGAACATAACATTTGAAGAAACGCACTCAATTACCAATCAAACTACATATGGTTGTGAGAACATGTCGCACCCTGAGAATAATAATAATAATAATAGAATGAAAGTGACCTAACTCAAAATTCCTGTTACTTGTAATTTTGATATACAAACTGAACTTAAAAAGCATACTCTAAAACCCTGTGGTGAAAAGGAGTCCAAATTGTGAGTGGGAAAGGGCAGATTAATACATAAGTAACGGGAGAGATTTTTTTGTACCTGACACAACTTTTTTAAGATTTTCTTGACTGTCGCAATTTTGGCTTTAGGTCACTTTCATTCTAAGGGTGCGATGTGTTTATCAGCTTGTTACAGTGGTGAGTACGACAGAGTGTGCAGGGAAAACAACACAGGAGCATCAACAGACCAGACCTACTTTCTACGTACTTGTATGGAAATTGGTGAGATCTGCACCAGTGTGGGCCTCAAGCCACATGATGGATCTTACTGTTTGGATGGAGAAGAACAAATCCCTTGGTACAGAAATGTGACTAGGGTTATAGCGGCAGAAGAATATTACAAGTGAGTTGGTTCATTCAAGTGATTTATGGATTTTTTATTCGAGTGGTAGTTAAGCTGTCGCCGACTCCGCCCGCTTGAATGTCGAAAATTATTCCAAGGGAACAACTTCCGAGATAAAAAGTATTGTGTTATTCCCCATGTGTTATTCCAGACTTTAATCTACCTCTGTGTCAAATTTCATCAAGATCCGTTCAGCCGTCCTGACGTAATTGATTAACAAAACATGAATGTTGGATCCATTCGTACAACATTCGCATTTATAATATTATAGTATAAGTATAGTATACAATTATAGTATAGATTAAGTTTTTCCTTGTCGAAATGCAACAGTTTTTGACCACGTGACATTTTGATATATTTAAAATCCATCGTTTATAAATAAAATACTTTATATTTTATTGAATTTTAAAGCAGGGAAGCAAATTTTTGCTTTAATAAATAAATAAAATCGTTTATTTCAGACAGAGTCCATTGATTGGTTAGTATACAAAAACTTAGAAAACTAGTGTTAGTACTTATAACTACCGGAACAAAATACAATTAATTATATGCCCGTAATTAGCATATATATTAGAATATTACCATAAGACTCAATGTATCTATGTCCATATATGTGCTGTGGGTGAACCTTATAAATAAATAAATAAAAATTATAAACTTACACATAACTCACATGCAGGCTTATCCAATGCCCCAGTATGGGGCTGTCCCATCTGTCCGCAATAACTCCCAGGATGCTGTTGGGGCTGGCACGTACCCGTCGCATGGCGGAGGCGCAACGCTTGCGCATGATGGCATGAAAACCATCAATCTCCGTCTTCGCGAACATGCCGGATGCACTACAGTAGCGCGGCAACCCCAACAACACCCTGAATGCATTATTGTACTGGACTCGCAGAGCGCTGTATGCCCTCTGAGTATAATTGACCCACAGACTGCATGTATAAAACGACTGACAATACGCTCTAAACAGCGCAGCCTTTACGTCAGTCGAGCATTTCGCAAATCTGCGAGCCAACATATTGCAGCGGACAGACAACGCTCTGCGCTCACGCTCTATATCCAGGTTGTCTTTAAGGTCTTCGGAAACCCAATGGCCCAGATACTTGAAGGTTGTGACATTCTTTAAGGGACTTCCGCAAAGTTTCAACTGTGGTGCAATCGGGTAGGTTTTAGTGCCTGCCTTAAATACTAGTACTTCACTTTTCTTCACATTGTATCTGAGCCATTAATATATTTTTTCATTCTTTTACTCAAGTATCGTTGTGCATGATGCGTTCCTCATTATCAAAGTATTATCATTTGTAGATAAGTGCAATTTTTTAAAGTACAAGTGTACTCACTTTGGAATTTGATTTTTAATAATATATTAATGTTATCTGATGAAATTACTTGGGCTTACAATATTTGTCACGCTGTATTTAATTTTTTGATAAAAGTGTGAAAGAGTTATGATTGATTTTGTATACAATTGGCATTATCACCAAATGACGAGTATTAAACTGCTTTAGTTAAAATTTTGAAATGTGGTCGCCTTTTTACGACGATCTTTTTATTTTTTCATCTATATTATTATTTGAAACACGAAAATTGGTTCTACCTATCCCCGATATAGACTTTGAAACCATACAACCGATATGCCCCAAACCTAGACTATCAAACTTTGATGCGTAAAAAAGTATTCCAAAATATGTTCAGTTGACAATTTATCGAGAGTTTACAATCTCTCAAGTTATTTTATAATCTTACGGAGTTTGCGATTTTTATTATAATTTAGATAAAATTTTCCAAAATAAATACAATAACTGTAGATATATTACTTATATTTTCATCACTCTGAAAATTATCCACGCCACTTGATTTTTGAATGTTCATTTACTCATAAAATTGAGTGTTATCAAGTATTCTGACCTTTCTATAATCAGCCAACAGCCACTGTTCTACAGATAATTATAATTATGTTTTATCTGATTAAAACGATAAATGTGCGTGGATATGTGACGACACGAGATTTATAACAGTATTTGTGAATGGATATATTTCTGATATTATTTTTAAAAGCACCTATTTGAATTTATTATAATTTCGATTAGATTCTTTCATTTTTAAATCATCATCATGCAAATGACGATCATTTGCAGCCTTTTTTTTTTGCCTTTTTTCTCTGTTGAGAAAGGGAGGCTTCCCTTATGTGTCATGTTTAATCTGTGCCAGTCTCAACGAGTTTCTTCCCGCAATATTTTATTCATTTAATTTTAAATGATCATCTCAATTTAAAACAACCGTAAGAGAACCAAGGTGACCAAAATAGTCCGAAGGTAGGAAGGAACTAAAGTAGCAGTGGGCAGGGCACATTGCTCGCAGAACAGATGGTCGATGGGGCCGAAAAGTTCTGGAGGCCTCCCACAAGGTGGACCGATTTTTTTTTTAATGATAATAAATCATCAAATGACTTCTTCCGCTCTGGGTGGAGCGGAAGGGCGTGTCAGACTCTTACTGACTAAAACCCATCCGTGTTCTTTCTAAAGCCCTTTGCGTTCCAGGGCCGCGGTGACTCTTTCGGACAAAGTCCGCAACCAATGGCAGGAAGGTGGACCGATTACGTAGTGAAGGTCGTGGGTAGCCGATGGATGCGAGACGCAAGGACCGGTTATTGTAGAGACTTGGTAGAGGCTTGGTCCCCCAAGCGTCTCTACTATATGTCCTATGTCCAGCAGTAGATGTCTTTCGGCTGACATGATGATGATGAATATCTCAATTTTTTATTTAGTTTGAATGCATTTCGATCGAGTATCGCTGACGCTGTTACGTTTACCTTTCAATACTCCTTCATCTTTATGCGTATATGCTCAACTTAAGTGTGGAAATCGTTATTCCTGTTTCGAAGAGTAATTAACATTGCCGAAATAGCTTGCCAAATCCGCTGCATTTTCGAGATTGTAAGTTCCGACTGCTATCTAATGGATTACGGTTAACCTTCGTTTATCCTTTCCACCGTGCCGATATTAAAATACCACAGATAAACACTGTTGCTGCGTAGATGACTAATGAAAGGCTATATGAGTCCATCAATAAATTAGGTTCTTTTGCTTTGAAAAAAATTGGCGATTTGAGACTCCTTCTTAGTGTTTTACGTATATACAAATATAGTAAGACTCATTGGGGTCTGTTGATTAAGGTTTTTTTTTAAGGATGGGAAATCATCAAATGACTTCTTCTACTCTGGGTGGAGTAGAAGGGTGTGTCAGACTCTTACTGACTAAAACCCATCCGTGTTCCTTCTAAAGTCCCTTTGCGTTCCAGGGCCGCGGTGACTCTTTCGAACAAATTCCGCAACCCTGCTATTGATTAAGGATTTTGGCAGAACTAAGGGCATCATTATTGGCACCCTTGTTCTACCTACTTTTGAGTACAAGTGTCTTCCTTTTGAACCATGTTTTCCTGATCTGTGGAAGACTATGAGTCTCGAAGTTGTCCATATCCAGCCATCTTACTGAGTGCCCATCATTTAGTGCAAAATAGCTAAATATGTGTGCATTGTCTTGTTGTGCCTATTGAACCGCCATTGTCACGTATACATGACAAGCAAGCGCTTGCCCTGTACGCCAAACGTCACAAATATG